>OW026521.1:14403246-14668246 GCA_932274085.1 Protocalliphora azurea | reverse complement strand
TTTAGAAAATCTTGCGCGAGCTAGCGAGAGGCAGATTTCTTTAGAAAATCTTGCGCGAGCTAGCGAGAGGCAGATTTCTTTAGAAAATCTTGCGCGAGCTAGCGAGAGGCAGATTTCTTTAGAAAATCTTGCGCGAGCTAGCGAGAGGCAGATTTCTTTAGAAAATCTTGCGCGAGCTAGCGAGAGGCAGATTTCTTTAGAAAATCTTGCGCGAGCTAGCGAGAGGCAGATTTCTTTAGAAAATCTTGCGCGAGCTAGCGAGAGGCAGATTTCTTTAGAAAATCTTGCGCGAGCTAGCGAGAGGCAGATTTCTTTAGAAAATCTTGCGCGAGCTAGCGAGAGGCAGATTTCTTTAGAAAATCTTGCGCGAGCTAGCGAGAGGCAGATTTCTTTAGAAAATCTTGCGCGAGCTAGCGAGAGGCAGATTTCTTTAGAAAATCTTGCGCGAGCTAGCGAGAGGCAGATTTCTTTAGAAAATCTTTCGCGAGCTAGCGAGAGACAGATTTCTTTAGAAAATCTTTCGCGAGCTAGCGAGAGACAGATTTCTTTAGAAAATCTTTCGCGAGCTAGCGAGAGGCAGATTTCTTTAGAAAATCTTTCGCGAGCTAGCGAGAGGCAGATTTCTTTAGAAAATCTTTCGCGAGCTAGCGAGAGGCAGATTTCTTTAGAAAATCTTTCGCGAGCTAGATTTTATTTAATATAATATTTTAGGAGCTAATGAGAGAGAAAAAGTTTATGGACTAGCGAGAAATATATTTTATTGAAAAACTTTCGGAGATAGCGGGAAAATTTTTTGTTTAAATTCTTCAGCTAATGACACTAATTGTAAATTTTGGAAATTTAGCAGCTCTTCAAATAAAGAATGTGTTTCTTTTTTGCAATTTCTTAAATGGATTAATTATAAATATTACCTAGATATCACAATAAATGCCTACTTATTTTGTTTCTCACATGTCGAGATGTTTTCCTATAACATTTTAAATGTTTCACCTCACCTCTCTTGTAATCATGTTTGTGGCAATACAATTGTGTACTTTGTGCGGTTTGTTTGTTACTTCAACGCTGTTGCTGCTGCTTGGCTGAAATCAAAGATAAACCATTATAACAGACTGACTTACTATCTGGTTGGTTGACTTGTTTGTGTACTTCGACATATTTTTTAAATTTTAGACAAGGTTTATTTTTCGCATAGAATGTTTCGTTATTTCTTTTATGTTGTCATATTGCTATAAGGCTGTTGCTGCTGGGTGTTGTGAGTATATTCTATTATATAGACTTTTGTATGACTTTTGTACTGTTGCTTATTTCTGGGTGCTAAATGAAAATTTTTATCCTTGATTCTTTTTATATAAATTTCAAGTTTGTTTTGTTTGTTGAAATAGAACATACAACATACAATTCTTCTCATTTCTTCCAAGTTCTTTGTCCTCTATTTTTGCACTTTTTTTCTGTTTTGGTATTTATGATACCTGAAATAGTTGTAGCTGCCAGGGCGTAATTAAATGCGTATTATTTTTAATTGAATGTGATTTTTTTTCTTCATCTTCTTTTCTGTATACATATTTAACTGATTTTAATTTTCATTTAAAATTGTAGGTAAACTGTTTATGAAAAGATAGAGTATGAGAAGATAGAGTGGGAGTAGCTACTAGAGCAAGTTTAGATTTTTTTTGTTCTTTTTGTAATTTTTGTTTGTAGGAAAAGTCAATTACATTTTAATTAGTTGATGAAATTAATTTAATTAAAAGTTTAAGACATTTTCATTTTCGTTGCTAAAACATTTGGTAAAAAAGTGATTTAATTTATTGTTATTAATCCTAAAAGTGGACAATTATTTGGTAGGAATTCAGTATTTCTGGAAAGTGGGCTATGAAATTAATTTGAATTAAAAAAAAGCATTTGTTAATAATCTTTTAGATTAAATATGAAATAAATAATATTCGTTTAAATTTTAAGTTTTTGGAATGTTTAGTAGATAATAAATATTCCAAAGATAAAATATGTTTTTAAATAAGATTTTCACACGAATTTGTAACACGCTGATACAGCGAAAAATCACTCAAGGAATGACATAGTGTACATTATAAACCTTCTTGAGGACATCATAAATCATTTGCAAAAAACATAAAAATTTGCAAAAACAGTTTTTTTTGGGGTGGGTTCTTGTATAACATTATTTCTAATTCTGTTATTCTTTTGATCATTTTTCCTTTTTAAAATTCTTTGGAAAGTAGGAAAAACAGGATTTTCATCATATATTTTAATTTTGTTCCAAAAAACGTAAAAAGCATGTAAAAAAAGTAAAAAAGTACTTTATCTCAAAATATGTGGAGAATTATTTAATAAAGTTTAGAAAATGCATAAAAACTTTTTGAGCTTTTAAGTGGTTTTATATAGGTATATCTCATTTTATTCTAAACAAAGTAAAATTTCAAACTCTGTAAACAATTATATATAGCCTTGAAGAAAAAAAATCAAAATCATTACTTAATTTGAATATATATAAAAGATTGTTATACAGTTAAAAAGCTACGTCCCACTGCTTTTAAATTTATATTTGCTTTAGGGGTTTTTCGAAATTTTTAAAATTTGTTTTGTAATGCCCTCATTTAATGCCCTCAACGAGGCCTACATCTCACATTAGATCGTTTTCCAAGTGAAAATAAAAAGTGTTATATTGTAGTAGCGTGTAACTAAAAGTTAATTAAAATTTAGATTAAAATAATTTTATTTATTTACTTTTTTTTCTGCTCAAAAATGTTTTACAAAGATTTTCTAAAGAAAGCTATGTCGATGGATACATTTTCTCAAGAAAACTCTTTAAAAAGATCTCTAAAGATTTTCTAAAGCTTTCTCTTTCCAGGTACTTCCCAAAAGATTATAAAAAGAAATCATTCTCGTTTACCTACGAAACATATTTTGTAAAAATTATCGCCAGAAAAGAAGATATCTCATTTTCTAAAGAAATCTGTCTCTCGCTAGCTCGCGAAAGATTTTCTAAAGAAATCTGTCTCTCGCTAGCTCGCGAAAGATTTTCTAAAGAAATCTGTCTCTCGCTAGCTCGCGAAAGATTTTCTAAAGAAATCTGTCTCTCGCTAGCTCGCGAAAGATTTTCTAAAGAAATCTGTCTCTCGCTAGCTCGCGAAAGATTTTCTAAAGAAATCTGTCTCTCGCTAGCTCGCGAAAGATTTTCTAAAGAAATCTGTCTCTCGCTAGCTCGCGAAAGATTTTCTAAAGAAATCTGTCTCTCGCTAGCTCGCGAAAGATTTTCTAAAGAAATCTATCTCTCGCTAGCTCGCGAAAGATTTTCTAAAGAAATCTATCTCTCGCTAGCTCGCGAAAGATTTTCTAAAGAAATCTATCTCTCGCTAGCTCGCGAAAGATTTTCTAAAGAAATCTATCTCTCGCTAGCTCGCGAAAGATTTTCTAAAGAAATCTATCTCTCGCTAGCTCGCGAAAGATTTTCTAAAGAAATCTATCTCTCGCTAGCTCGCGAAAGATTTTCTAAAGAAATCTATCTCTCGCTAGCTCGCGAAAGATTTTCTAAAGAAATCTATCTCTCGCTAGCTCGCGAAAGATTTTCTAAAGAAATCTATCTCTCGCTAGCTCGCGAAAGATTTTCTAAAGAAATCTGTATCTCGCTAGCTCGCGAAAGATTTTCTAAAGAAATCTGTATCTCGCTAGCTCGCGAAAGATTTTCTAAAGAAATCTGTATCTCGCTAGCTCGCGAAAGATTTTCTAAAGAAATCTGTATCTCGCTAGCTCGCGAAAGATTTTCTAAAGAAATCTGTATCTCGCTAGCTCGCGAAAGATTTTCTAAAGAAATCTGTATCTCGCTAGCTCGCGAAAGATTTTCTAAAGAAATCTGTCTCTTGCTAGCTCGCGAAAGATTTTCTAAAGAAATCCGTCTCTTGCTAGCTCGCGAAAGATTTTCTAAAGAAATCTGTCTCTTGCTAGCTCGCGAAAGATTTTCTAAAGAAATCTGTCTCTTGCTAGCTCGCGAAAGATTTTCTAAAGAAATCTGTCTCTCGCTACCTCGCGAAAGATTTTCTAAAGAAATCTGTCTCTCGCTAGCTCGCGAAAAATTTTCTAAAGAAATCTGTCTCTCGCTAGCTCGCGAAAAATTTTCTAAAGAAATCTGTCTCTCGCTAGCTCGCGAAAGATTTTCTAAAGAAATCTGTCTCTCGCTAGCTCGCGAAAAATTTTCTAAAGAAATCTGTCTCTCGCTAGCTCGCGAAAGATTTTCTAAAGAAATCTGTCTCTCGCTAGCTCGCGAAAGATTTTCTAAAGAAATCTGTCTCTCGCTAGATCGCGAAAGATTTTCTAAAGAAATCTGTCTCTCGCTAGCTCGCGAAAGATTTTCTAAAGAAATCTGTCTCTCGCTAGCTCGCGAAAGATTTTCTAAAGAAATCTGTCTCTCGCTAGCTCGCGAAAGATTTTCTAAAGAAATCTGTCTCTCGCTAGCTCGCGAAAGATTTTCTAAAGAAATCTGTCTCTCGCTAGCTCGCGAAAGATTTTCTAAAGAAATCTGTCTCTCGCTAGTTCGCGAAAGATTTTCTAAAGAAATCTATCTCTCGCTAGCTCGCGAAAGATTTTCTAAAGAAATCTATCTCTCGCTAGCTCGCGAAAGATTTTCTAAAGAAATCTATCTCTCGCTAGCTCGCGAAAGATTTTCTAAAGAAATCTATCTCTCGCTAGCTCGCGAAAGATTTTCTAAAGAAATCTATCTCTCGCTAGCTCGCGAAAGATTTTCTAAAGAAATCTATCTCTCGCTAGCTCGCGAAAGATTTTCTAAAGAAATCTATCTCTCGCTAGCTCGCGAAAGATTTTCTAAAGAAATCTGTCTCTCGCTAGCTCGCGAAAGATTTTCTAAAGAAATCTGTCTCTCGCTAGCTCGCGAAAGATTTTCTAAAGAAATCTGTCTCTCGCTAGCTCGCGAAAGATTTTCTAAAGAAATCTGTCTCTCGCTAGCTCGCGAAAGATTTTCTAAAGAAATCTGTCTCTCGCTAGCTCGCGAAAGATTTTCTAAAGAAATCTGTCTCTCGCTAGCTCGCGAAAGATTTTCTAAAGAAATCTGTCTCTCGCTAGCTCGCGAAAGATTTTCTAAAGAAATCTGTCTCTCGCTAGCTCGCGAAAGATTTTCTAAAGAAATCTGTCTCTCGCTAGCTCGCGAAAGATTTTCTAAAGAAATCTGTCTCTCGCTAGCTCGCGAAAGATTTTCTAAAGAAATCTGTCTCTCGCTAGCTCGCGAAAGATTTTCTAAAGAAATCTGTCTCTCGCTAGCTCGCGAAAGATTTTCTAAAGAAATCTGTCTCTCGCTAGCTCGCGAAAGATTTTCTAAAGAAATCTGTCTCTCGCTAGCTCGCGAAAGATTTTCTAAAGAAATCTGTCTCTCGCTAGCTCGCGAAAGATTTTCTAAAGAAATCTGTCTCTCGCTAGCTCGCGAAAGATTTTCTAAAGAAATCTGTCTCTCGCTAGCTCGCGAAAGATTTTCTAAAGAAATCTGTCTCTCGCTAGCTCGCGAAAGATTTTCTAAAGAAATCTGTCTCTCGCTAGCTCGCGAAAGATTTTCTAAAGAAATCTGTCTCTCGCTATCTCGCGAAAGATTTTCTAAAGAAATCTGTCTCTCGCTAGCTCGCGAAAGATTTTCTAAAGAAATCTGTCTCTCGCTAGCTCGCGAAAGATTTTCTAAAGAAATCTGTCTCTCGCTAGCTCGCGAAAGATTTTCTAAAGAAATCTGTCTCTCGCTAGCTCGCGAAAGATTTTCTAAAAAAATCTGTCTCTCGTTAACTCGGGAAAGATTTTGTAAAGAATTATGCCTCTCGCTAACTCGGGAAAGATTTTCTAAAGAAATCTGTCTCTTGCTAGCTCGATAAAGATTTTCTAAAGAAATCTGTCTATCGCTAGTTCGAGAAAGATTTTCTAAAGAATTATGTATCTCGCTAGCTCGAGAAAGATTTTCTAAAGAATTCTGTCTCTCGCTAGCTCGAGAAAGATTTTCTAAAGAAATCTGTCCCTCGCTAGCTCGCGAAAGATTTTCTAAAGAAATCTGTCCCTCGCTAGCTCGCGAAAGATTTTCTAAAGAAATCTGTCCCTCGCTAGCTCGCGAAAGATTTTCTAAAGAAATCTGTCCCTCGCTAGCTCGCGAAAGATTTTCTAAAGAAATCTGTCCCTCGCTAGCTCGCGAAAGATTTTCTAAAGAAATCTGTCCCTTGCTAGCTCGCGAAAGATTTTCTAAAGAAATCTGTCCCTCGCTAGCTCGCGAAAGATTTTCTAAAGAAATCTGTCCCTCGCTAGCTCGCGAAAGATTTTCTAAAGAAATCTGTCCCTCGCTAGCTCGCGAAAGATTTTCTAAAGAAATCTGTCCCTCGCTAGCTCGCGAAAGATTTTCTAAAGAAATCTGTCCCTCGCTAGCTCGCGAAAGATTTTCTAAAGAAATCTGTCCCTCGCTAGCTCGCGAAAGATTTTCTAAAGAAATCTGTCCCTCGCTAGCTCGCGAAAGATTTTCTAAAGAAATCTGTCCCTCGCTAGCTCGCGAAAGATTTTCTAAAGAAATCTGTCCCTCGCTAGCTCGCGAAAGATTTTCTAAAGAAATCTGTCCCTCGCTAGCTCGAGTAAGATTTTCTAAAGAAATCTGTCTCTTGCTAGCTCGATAAAGATTTTTTAAGGTAATCTGTCTCTCGCTAGCTCGGGATGGATTTTCTAAAGAAATCTGTCCCTCGCTAGCTCGCGAAAGATTTTCTAAAGAAATCTGTCTCTCGCTAGCTCGCGAAAGATTTTCTAAAGAAATCTGTCTCTCGCTAGCTCGCGAAAGATTTTCTAAAGAAATCTGTCTCTCGCTAGCTCGCGAAAGATTTTCTAAAGAAATCTGTCTCTCGCTAGCTCGCGAAAGATTTTCTAAAGAAATCTGTCTCTCGCTAGCTCGCGAAAGATTTTCTAAAGAAATCTGTCTCTCGCTAGCTCGCGAAAGATTTTCTAAAGAAATCTGTCTCTCGCTAGCTCGCGAAAGATTTTCTAAAGAAATCTGTCTCTCGCTAGCTCGCGAAAGATTTTCTAAAGAAATCTGTCTCTCGCTAGCTCGCGAAAGATTTTCTAAAGAAATCTGTCTCTCGCTAGCTCGCGAAAGATTTTCTAAAGAAATCTGTCTCTCGCTAGCTCGCGAAAGATTTTCTAAAGAAATCTGTCTCTCGCTAGCTCGCGAAAGATTTTCTAAAGAAATCTGTCTCTCGCTAGCTCGCGAAAGATTTTCTAAAGAAATCTGTCTCTCGCTAGCTCGCGAAAGATTTTCTAAAGAAATCTGTCTCTCGCTAGCTCGCGAAAGATTTTCTAAAGAAATCTGTCTCTCGCTAGCTCGCGAAAGATTTTCTAAAGAAATCTGTCTCTCGCTAGATCGCGAAAGATTTTCTAAAGAAATCTGTCTCTCGCTAGCTCGCGAAAGATTTTCTAAAGAAATCTGTCTCTCGCTAGCTCGCGAAAGATTTTCTAAAGAAATATGTCTCTCGCTAGCTCGCGAAAGATTTTCTAAAGAAATATGTCTCTCGCTAGCTCGCGAAAGATTTTCTAAAGAAATCTGTCTCTCGCTAGCTCGCGAAAGATTTTCTAAAGAAATCTGTCTCTCGCTAGCTCGCGAAAGATTTTCTAAAGAAATCTGTCCCTCGCTAGATCGCGAAAGATTTTCTAAAGAAATCTGTCCCTCGCTAGCTCGCGAAAGATTTTCTAAAGAAATCTGTCCCTCGCTAGCTCGAGTAAGATTTTCTAAAGAAATCTGTCTCTTGCTAGCTCGATAAAAATTTTTTAAGGTAATCTGTCTCTCGCTAGCTCGGGATAGATTTTCTAAAGAATTCTGTCTCTTGCTAGCTCGAGAAAGACTTTCTACAGAAATCTGTCTCTCGCTAGCTCGCGAATGATTTTCTATAGAGATCGGTTTCTCTCTAGCTCGAGAAATATTTTCTAAAGAAATCTGTCTCTGGCTAGCTCGATAAAGATTTTCTAAAGAAATCTGTCTATCGCTAGCTCGAGAAAGATTTTCTAAAGAAATATGTCTCGCGCTAGCTCGAGAAAGATTTTCTAAAGAAATATGTCTAACGCTAGCTCGAGAAAGATTTTCTAAAGAAATATGTCTAACGCTAGCTCGAGAAAGATTTTCTAAAGAAATATGTCTCTCGCTAGCTCGAGAAAGATTTTCTAAAGAAATATGTCTCTCGCTAGCTCGAGAAAGATTTTCTAAAGAAATATGTCTCTCGCTAGCTCGAGAAAGATTTTCTAAAGAAATATGTCTCTCGCTAGCTCGAGAAAGATTTTCTAAATGACTCTCGTGTGTAGCAAATTAAATACTACTTTTATCAGCACTAAGCAAATTTTAAGTTTTTTAATAAATCCTTCCTGGTTTCTTGTGCAGCTTCTTAAAAACAAAAAAACTTTTTTCATGCACTTTCTCCGTACTTTTAGCACTTGGAATAAATTTGAACATGCAACATTTCAGTGCTTCATTTGGATTATTAAGTAGTAATAGTTTTCGTTATAATAGAAATTACAAATTGATTTTATTTTAAGCTATTTAAAGCAATCAACCTAAAAATCTAAAGTATTTTCTTGCCACACAATTTTACAGTCATAGTTTTTGCTGTAAAATGGTGGTAAAAGTAAATTGTCATACCAATAAGAAACTTTCACTTGTAGCTTAAAACTTTCTTCTTAAAGATTTTTTCTTTACTGAGTATTTAGTTGCTCTTATTTCTCTTTAAAAATAGAAAAAACGTTAAAAAACTTGAATGTCATTTCTAAGTAAGGTAAAAGTTTTCCTTGGGAAATGTTGCAATGTTGCAAAAGTATTTTTTCCTGCTTTTTTTCTTTTATTAAAAAGTGAAGACAATGGAGCAGAAATACAGAAAAAAAAACGAGTAAAAGAAAACAGGAAATAGTTTTTCAAAATGAACAACTTTGTTTTCGAAAGCCTTTTTTTGTTTTATTTTGAAAAAAAATCAAGTGGTTTTTCTCTTTATTTTTGCCAATAATGTAATTTCGTTTTAATTCTGCAGAGACTACATTAGTATATTACATAATTTTTAAGTTTTCTAAGCACTTGTGTTTCCGTTCTTCCTTCTGCGATTCGATTTTAGAACCACAAAATGATTAATTGCAAAGTAATTTGGTTTACAAACATTTGAAGTTGTTGCTTTTTGTTCTCTTGGTTATATAGAAATTCTTGTACAAAATATTTTTGCCTGTAGGCTGAAAGCAATAAAAGATTTGTTTACTTCTTTTTAATTTAATGGATATATTAATTGAGACAAGGTAAGAAATGTGTTGCATTGACAATTTTGTAACTACAGTTTTACCTTTAGCTATGAATGATAAAAGAGACAAGTATAGTAACAATACCTTTAGTAAGTATTTATTTGTGGTGCCGATTTTAGAAATTTAATGAAATTTTATATGCTTAAATATTTTGCTGTAAAAATAAAGGAAATAGTTTTTTTTATAACTGAAAATACTAAGAAATTTGTTAAATGAAAAGATTTAGTTTCGGGATAAATTTAATAAATATTTAATACAAAGAAATTTAAATAAAATCTTAATCCAAGAAAGAAGATGGCAAAGTTAACTAAGCAGGTAACAAAATAGTTCTGTAACCGAAAGATCTTCTAAAGAAATCTGTCTGTCACTAACTCCCGAAAGATTTTCTAAAGAAATCTCTCTGTCACTGGCTCTCGAAAAATTTTGCAAAGAAATATCTTTCTTCAATTCCTGAAGAATTTCATCTGAAAAATCCTCTGTCGCTAGCGCCCGGAAAATTGTCTAAAAAATCTCTTGCTCGCATACTTCCGACAGATTTTCTAAATAAATAAATCTCTCTGACTAGCTCTAGCAAATATTCTATATAAGTTTCTTTTTTTCACTAAACTCAATGTTACGAATTCTTCTATAGGAGTGTAATTCTCCTCCGCTCTTTGACCACTTAAATAAATTTATCAAGAAATGTACGTTACTCTTAATTGAGTAGAAACATATCATGTGTTAATATCTATGCTACTTATGCTTTAAATACTTGTTACTAAATGTACATATGATTTATTTATTATCTTTTCTAAAACACTTTTAAGGCAAATCATACGTAGTTGACAAGACAGCTCAATTTCATGGTATTGCCCTCATGGTCGTTTAATAAGAGGGAGACACATATAAATAATGAGAGTAGGAGAAAAAAACATAAACAAATTTTCAGCATATTTAATTAAAGCTTTAAATAATTCATGTTATTGTTGTTGTTTTTTTTTCTACAGCTTTTAAATTAATGTCCTAATTTCATGATCATAAATCTTAATGGTAAATCTTTTTGAAATTCCATTTACATTATCAAAAATCTCACTTCATTTGTCTCTCTCGGTGTACGGGTATTTGAATGAATGTTTGTTTATTTTTTTAATGGCTGTCTCAGTGGCTGACTGCTGTTTGGATGCGATGGAAAAAAATAAAAAATATCTAATAAAAAGCGATAAATTATACTTTGCCTTCAAATCTGTTTGTTTTTCGTCTACATTTAAATTGTTTTGTATAACAACAAGCAATAAAATGTAATTATATAATATTTTAATCATAGATTAAGTAAAGAGAATTTAAGGGATAACTGGTAATTGGGGGAGAGAGAAAGTGTAGCTAAAATTTATAATAGAGAAAAGATTATATTATTTCCTCTATCCTCCACTTACACATAAGTACTTTTTAAAGTATTTTATTATTTACAGCAAGTTTCTCTCCCCTATATAGTCCAGACTATAGTCGACTCTATAGTCCAGACACTGTAGTCGACTCTATAGTCGAGACTATAGCACAGACACTGTAGTCGACTCTATAGTCCAAACTATAGTCGACTCTATAGTCCAGACTATAGTCGACTCTATAGTCCAGACTATAGTCGACTCTATAGTCCAGACTATAGTCGATTCTATAGCCCAGACTATAGTCGACTCTATAGTCCAGACTATAGTCGACTCTATAGTCCAGACTATAGTCGACTCTATAGTCCAGACTATAGTCGACTCTATAGTCCAGACTATAGTCGACTCTATAGTCCAGACTATAGTCGACTCTATAGTCCAGACTATAGTCGACTCTATAGTCCAGACTATAGTCGACTCTATAGTCCAGACTATAGTCGACTCTATAGTCCAGACTATAGTCGACTCTATAGTCCAGACTATAGTCGATTCTATAGTCCAGACTATAGTCGACTCTATAGTCCAGACTATAGTCGACTCTATAGTCCAGACTATAGTCGACTCTATAGTCCAGACTATAGTCGACTCTATAGTCCAGACTATAGTCGACTCTATAGTCCAGACTATAGTCGATTCTATAGTCCAGACTATAGTCGACTCTATAGTCCAGACTATAGTCGACTCTATAGTCCAGACTATAGTCGACTCTATAGTCCAGACTATAGTCGACTCTATAGTCCAGACTATAGTCGACTCTATAGTCCAGACTATAGTCGACTCTATAGTCCAGACTATAGTCGACTCTATAGTCCAGACTATAGTCGACTCCATAGTCCAGACTATAGTCGACTCTATAGTCCAGACTATAGTCGACTCTATAGTCCAGACTATAGTCGACTCCATAGTCCAGGACTATAGTCGACTCTATAGTCCAGACTATAGTCGACTCCATAGTCCAGACTATAGTCGACTCTATAGTCCAGACTATAGTCGACTCTATAGTCCAGACTATAGTCGACTCTATAGTCCAGACTATAGTCGACTCTATAGTCCAGACTATAGTCGACTCTATAGTCCAGACTATAGTCGACTCTATAGTCCAGACTATAGTCGACTCTATAGTCCAGACTATAGTCGACTCTATAGTCCAGACTATAGTCGACTCTATAGTCCAGACTATAGTCGACTCTATAGTCCAGACTATAGTCGACTCTATAGTCCAGACTATAGTCGACTCTATAGTCCAGACTATAGTCGACTCTATACTCCAGACTATAGTCGACTCTATAGTCCAGACTATAGTCGACTCTATAGTCCAGACTATAGTCGACTCTATAGTCCAGGACTATAGTCGACTCTATAGTCCAGACTATAGTCGACTCTATAGTCCCAGACTATAGTCGACTCTATAGTCCAGACTATAGTCGACTCTATAGTCCAGACTATAGTCGACTCTATAGTCCAGACTATAGTCGACTCTATAGTCCAGACTATAGTCGACTCTACAGTCCAGACTATAGTCGATTCTATAGTCCAGACTATAGTCGATTCTATAGTCCAGACTATAGTCGATTCTATAGTCCAGACTATAGTCGATTCTATAGTCCAGACTATAGTCGATTCTATAGTCCAGACTATAGTCGATTCTATAGTCCAGACTATAGTCGATTCTATAGTCCAGACTATAGTCGATTCTATAGTCCAGACTATAGTCGATTCTATAGTCCAGACTATAGTCGATTCTATAGTCCAGACTATAGTCGATTCTATAGTCCAGACTATAGTCGATTCTATAGTCCAGACTATAGTCGATTCTATAGTCCAGACTATAGTCGATTCTATAGTCCAGACTATAGTCGATTCTATAGTCCAGACTATAGTCGATTCTATAGTCCAGACTATAGTCGATTCTATAGTCCAGACTATAGTCGATTCTATAGTCCAGACTATAGTCGATTCTATAGTCCAGACTATAGTCGATTCTATAGTCCAGACTATAGTCGATTCTATAGTCCAGACTATAGTCGATTCTATAGTCCAGACTATAGTCGATTCTATAGTCCAGACTATAGTCGATTCTATAGTCCAGACTATAGTCGATTCTATAGTCCAGACTATAGTCGATTCTATAGTCCAGACTATAGTCGATTCTATAGTCCAGACTATAGTCGATTCTATAGTCCAGACTATAGTCGATTCTATAGTCCAGACTATAGTCGATTCTATAGTCCAGACTATAGTCGATTCTATAGTCCAGACTATAGTCGATTCTATAGTCCAGACTATAGTCGATTCTATAGTCCAGACTATAGTCGATTCTATAGTCCAGACTATAGTCGATTCTATAGTCCAGACTATAGTCGATTCTATAGTCCAGACTATAGTCGATTCTATAGTCCAGACTATAGTCGATTCTATAGTCCAGACTATAGTCGATTCTATAGTCCAGACTATAGTCGATTCTATAGTCCAGACTATAGTCGATTCTATAGTCCAGACTATAGTCGATTCTATAGTCCAGACTATAGTCGATTCTATAGTCCAGACTATAGTCGATTCTATAGTCCAGACTATAGTCGATTCTATAGTCCAGACTATAGTCGATTCTATAGTCCAGACTATAGTCGATTCTATAGTCCAGACTATAGTCGATTCTATAGTCCAGACTATAGTCGATTCTATAGTCCAGACTATAGTCGATTCTATAGTCCAGACTATAGTCGATTCTATAGTCCAGACTATAGTCGATTCTATAGTCCAGACTATAGTCGATTCTATAGTCCAGACTATAGTCGATTCTATAGTCCAGACTATAGTCGATTCTATAGTCCAGACTATAGTCGATTCTATAGTCCAGACTATAGTCGATTCTATAGTCCAGACTATAGTCGATTCTATAGTCCAGACTATAGTCGATTCTATAGTCCAGACTATAGCCGATTCTATAGTCCAGACTATAGCCGATTCTATAGTCCAGACTATAGCCGATTCTATAGTCCAGACTATAGCCGATTCTATAGTCCAGACTATAGTCGATTCTATAGTCCAGACTATAGCCGATTCTATAGTCCAGACTATAGTCGATTCTATAGTCCAGACTATAGCCGATTCTATAGTCCAGACTATAGTCGATTCTATAGTCCAGACTATAGCCGATTCTATAGTCCAGACTATAGTCGATTCTATAGTCCAGACTATAGTCGATTCTATAGTCCAGACTATAGTCGATTCTATAGTCCAGACAAAAGTCGATTCTATAGTCCAGACAATAGTCGATTCTATAGTCCAGACTATAGTCGATTCTATAGTCCAGACTATAGTCGATTCTATAGTCCAGACTATAGTCGATTCTATAGTCCAGACTATAGTCGATTCTATAGTCCAGACTATAGTCGATTCTATAGTCCAGACTATAGTCGATTCTATAGTCCAGACTATAGTCGATTCTATAGTCCAGACTATAGTCGATTCTATAGTCCAGACTATAGTCGATTCTATAGTCCAGACTATAGTCGATTCTATAGTCCAGACTATAGTCGATTCTATAGTCCAGACTATAGTCGATTCTATAGTCCAGACTATAGTCGATTCTATAGTCCAGACTATAGTCGATTCTATAGTCCAGACTATAGTCGATTCTATAGTCCAGACTATAGTCGATTCTATAGTCCAGACTATAGTCGATTCTATAGTCCAGACTATAGTCGATTCTATAGTCCAGACTATAGTCGATCCTATAGTCCAGACTATAGTCGATTCTATAGTCCAGACTATAGTCGATTCTATAGTCCAGACTATAGTCGATTCTATAGTCCAGACTATAGTCGATTCTATAGTCCAGACTATGGTCGATTCTATAGTCCAGACTATAGTCGATTCTATAGTCCAGACTATGGTCGATTCTATAGTCCAGACTATAGTCGATTCTATAGTCCAGACTATAGTCGATTCTATAGTCCAGACTAGTCGATTCTATAGTCCAGACTATGGTCGATTCTATAGTCCAGACTATAGTCGATTCTATAGTCCAGACTATGGTCGATTCTATAGTCCAGACTATGGTCGATTCTATAGTCCAGACTATAGTCGATTCTATAGTCCAGACTATGGTCGATTCTATAGTCCAGACTATAGTCGATTCTATAGTCCAGACTATGGTCGATTCTATAGTCCAGACTATAGTCGATTCTATAGTCCAGACTATGGTCGATTCTATAGTCCAGACTATAGTCGATTCTATAGTCCAGACTATAGTCGATTCTATAGTCCAGACTATAGTCGATTCTATAGTCCAGACTAAAGTCGATTCTATAGTCCAGACTATAGTCGATTCTATAGTCCAGACTATAGTCGATTCTATAGTCCAGACTATAGTCGATTCTATAGTCCAGACTATAGTCGATTCTATAGTCCAGACTATAGTCGATTCTATAGTCCAGACTATAGTCGATTCTATAGTCCAGACTATAGTCGATTCTATAGTCCAGACTATAGTCGATTCTATAGTCCAGACTATAGTCGATTCTATAGTCCAGACTATAGTCGATTCTATAGTCCAGACTATAGTCGATTCTATAGTCCAGACTATAGTCGATTCTATAGTCCAGACTATAGTCGATTCTATAGTCCAGACTATAGTCGATTCTATAGTCCAGACTATAGTCGATTCTATAGTCCAGACTATAGTCGATTCTATAGTCCAGACTATAGTCGTTTCTATAGTCCAGACTATAGTCGATTCTATAGTCCAGACTATAGTCGATTCTATAGTCCAGACTATAGTCGATTCTATAGTACAGACTATAGTCGATTCTATAGTCCAGACTATAGCCGATTCTATAGTCCAGACTATAGTCGATTCTATAGTCCAGACTATAGCCGATTCTATAGTCCAGACTATAGCCGATTCTATAGTCCAGACTATAGTCGATTCTATAGTCCAGACTATAGCCGATTCTATAGTCCAGACTATAGTCGATTCTATAGTCCAGACTATAGCCGATTCTATAGTCCAGACTATAGTCGATTCTATAGTCCAGACTATAGCCGATTCTATAGTCCAGACTATAGCCGATTCTATAGTCCAGACTATAGCCGATTCTATAGTCCAGACTATAGTCGATTCTATAGTCCAGACTATAGTCGATTCTATAGTCCAGACTATAGTCGATTCTATAGTCCAGACTATAGTCGATTCTATAGTCCAGACTATAGTCGATTCTATAGTCCAGACTATAGTCGATTCTATAGTCCAGACTATAGTCGATTCTATAGTCCAGACTATAGTCGATTCTATAGTCCAGACTATAGTCGATTCTATAGTCCAGACTATAGTCGATTCTATAGTCCAGACTATAGTCGATTCTATAGTCCAGACTATAGTCGATTCTATAGTCCAGACTATAGTCGATTCTATAGTCCAGACTATAGTCGATTCTATAGTCCAGACTATAGTCGATTCTATAGTCCAGACTATAGTCGATTCTATAGTCCAGACTATAGTCGATTCTATAGTCCAGACTATAGTCGATTCTATAGTCCAGACTATAGTCGATTCTATAGTCCAGACTATAGTCGATTCTATAGTCCAGACTATAGTCGATTCTATAGTCCAGACTATAGTCGATTCTATAGTCCAGACTATAGTCGATTCTATAGTCCAGACTATAGTCGATTCTATAGTCCAGACTATAGTCGATTCTATAGTCCAGACTATAGTCGATTCTATAGTCCAGACTATAGTCGATTCTATAGTCCAGACTATAGTCGATTCTATAGTCCAGACTATAGTCGATTCTATAGTCCAGACTATAGTCGATTCTATAGTCCAGACTATAGTCGATTCTATAGTCCAGACTATAGTCGATTCTATAGTCCAGACTATAGTCGATTCTATAGTCCAGACTATAGTCGATTCTATAGTCCAGACTATAGTCGATTCTATAGTCCAGACTATAGTCGATTCTATAGTCCAGACTATAGTCGATTCTATAGTCCAGACTATAGTCGATTCTATAGTCCAGACTATAGTCGATTCTATAGTCCAGACTATAGTCGATTCTATAGTCCAGACTATAGTCGATTCTATAGTCCAGACTAGTCGATCTATGTCCGACTAGTCGATTCTATAGTCCAGACTATAGTCGATTCTATAGTCCAGACTATAGTCGATTCTATAGTCCAGACTATAGTCGATCTATAGTCCAGACTATAGTCGATTCTATAGTCCAGACTATAGTCGATTCTATAGTCCAGACTATGGTCGATTCTATAGTCCAGACTATAGTCGATTCTATAGTCCAGACTATGGTCGATTCTATAGTCCAGACTATAGTCGATTCTATAGTCCAGACTATGGTCGATTCTATAGTCCAGACTATAGTCGATTCTATAGTCCAGACTATGGTCGATTCTATAGTCCAGACTATAGTCGATTCTATAGTCCAGACTATAGTCGATTCTATAGTCCAGACTATAGTCGATTCTATAGTCCAGACTATAGTCTATAGTCCAGACTATAGTCGATTCTATAGTCCAGACTATAGTCGATTCTATAGTCCAGACTATAGTCGATTCTATAGTCCAGACTATAGTCGATTCTATAGTCCAGACTATAGTCGATTCTATAGTCCAGACTATAGTCGATTCTATAGTCCAGACTATAGTCGATTCTATAGTCCAGACTATAGTCGATTCTATAGTCCAGACTATAGTCGATTCTATAGTCCAGACTATAGTCGATTCTATAGTCCAGACTATAGTCGATTCTATAGTCCAGACTATAGTCGATTCTATAGTCCAGACTATAGTCGATTCTATAGTCCAGACTATAGTCGATTCTATAGTCCAGACTATAGTCGATTCTATAGTCCAGACTATAGTCGATTCTATAGTCCAGACTATAGTCGATTCTATAGTCCAGACTATAGTCGATTCTATAGTCCAGACTATAGTCGATTCTATAGTCCAGACTATAGTCGATTCTATAGTCCAGACTATAGTCGATTCTATAGTCCAGACTATAGTCGATTCTATAGTCCAGACTATAGTCGATTCTATAGTCCAGACTATAGTCGATTCTATAGTCCAGACTATAGTCGATTCTATAGTCCAGACTATAGTCGATTCTATAGTCCAGACTATAGTCGATTCTATAGTCCAGACTATAGTCGATTCTATAGTCCAGACTATAGTCGATTCTATAGTCCAGACTATAGTCGATTCTATAGTCCAGACTATAGTCGATTCTATAGTCCAGACTATAGTCGATTCTATAGTACAGACTATAGTCGATTCTATAGTCCAGACAATAGTCGATTCTATAGTCCAGACTATAGTCGATTCTATAGTCCAGACTGTAGTCGATTCTATAGTCCAGACTATAGTCGATTCTATAGTCCAGACTGTAGTCGATTCTATAGTCCAGACTATAGTCGATTCTATAGTCCAGACTGTAGTCGATTCTATAGTCCAGACTATAGTCGATTCTATAGTCCAGACTGTAGTCGATTCTATAGTCCAGACTATAGTCGATTCTATAGTCCAGACTATAGTCGATTCTATAGTCCAGACTATAGTCGATTCTATAGTCCAGACTATAGTCGATTCTATAGTCCAGACTATAGTCGATTCTATAGTCCAGACTATAGTCGATTCTATAGTCCAGACTATAGTCGATTCTATAGTCCAGACTATAGTCGATTCTATAGTCCAGACTATAGTCGATTCTATAGTCCAGACTATAGTCGATTCTATAGTCCAGACTATAGTCGATTCTATAGTCCAGACTATAGTCGATTCTATAGTCCAGACTATAGTCGATTCTATAGTCCAGACTATAGTCGATTCTATAGTCCAGACTATAGTCGATTCTATAGTCCAGACTATAGTCGATTCTATAGTCCAGACTATAGTCGATCTATAGTCGATTCTATAGTCCAGACTATAGTCGATTCTATAGTCCAGACTATAGTCGATTCTATAGTCCAGACTATAGTCGATTCTATAGTCCAGACTATAGTCGATTCTATAGTCCAGACTATAGTCGATTCTATAGTCCAGACTATAGTCGATTCTATAGTCCAGACTATAGTCGATTCTATAGTCCAAACTATAGTCGATTCTATAGTCCAGACTATAGTCGATTCTATAGTCCAGATTATAGTCGACTCTATTGTCCAGACTATAGTCGATTCTATAGTCCAGACTATAGTCGACTCTATAGTCCAGACTATAGTCGACTCTATAGTCCAGACTATAGTCGACTCTATAGTCCAGACTATAGTCGACTCTATAGTCCAGACTATAGTCGACTCTATAGTCCAGACTATAGTCGACTCTATAGTCCAGACTATAGTCGACTCTATAGTCCAGACTATAGTCGACTCTATAGTCCAGACTATAGTCGACTCTATAGTCCAGACTATAGTCGATTCTATAGTCCAGACTATAGTCGATTCTATAGTCCAGACTATAGTCGATTCTATAGTCCAGACTATAGTCGACTCTATAGTCCAGACTATAGTCGACTCTAGAGTCCAGACTATAGTCGATTCTATAGTCCAGACTATAGTCGACTCTATAGTCCAGACTATAGTCGACTCTAGAGTCCAGACTATAGTCGTTTCTATAGTCCAGACTATAGTCGATTCTATAGTCCAGACTATAGTCGATTCTATAGTCCAGACTATAGTCGTTTCTATAGTCCAGACTATAGTCGATTCTATAGTCCAGACTATAGTCGATTCTATAGTCCAGACTATAGTCGTTTCTATAGTCCAGACTATAGTCGATTCTATAGTCCAGACTATAGTCGATTCTATAGTCCAGACTATAGTCGATTCTATAGTACAGACTATAGTCGATTCTATAGTCCAGACTATAGTCGATTCTATAGTCCAGACTATAGTCGATTCTATAGTCCAGACTATAGCCGATTCTATAGTCCAGACTATAGCCGATTCTATAGTCCAGACTATAGCCGATTCTATAGTCCAGACTATAGTCGATTCTATAGTCCAGACTATAGCCGATTCTATAGTCCAGACTATAGTCGATTCTATAGTCCAGACTATAGTCGATTCTATAGTCCAGACTATAGTCGATTCTATAGTCCAGACTATAGTCGATTCTATAGTCCAGACTATAGTCGATTCTATAGTCCAGACTATAGTCGATTCTATAGTCCAGACTATAGTCGATTCTATAGTCCAGACTATAGTCGATTCTATAGTCCAGACTATAGTCGATTCTATAGTCCAGACTATAGTCGATTCTATAGTCCAGACTATAGTCGATTCTATAGTCCAGACTATAGTCGATTCTATAGTCCAGACTATAGTCGATTCTATAGTCCAGACTATAGTCGATTCTATAGTCCAGACTATAGTCGATTCTATAGTCCAGACTATAGTCGATTCTATAGTCCAGACTATAGTCGATTCTATAGTCCAGACTATAGTCGATTCTATAGTCCAGACTATAGTCGATTCTATAGTCCAGACTATAGTCGATTCTATAGTCCAGACTAAAGTCGATTCTATAGTCCAGACTATAGTCGATTCTATAGTACAGACTATAGTCGATTCTATAGTCCAGACTATAGTCGATTCTATAGTCCAGACTATAGTCGATTCTATAGTCCAGACTATAGTCGATTCTATAGTCCAGACTATAGTCGATTCTATAGTCCAGACTATAGTCGATTCTATAGTCCAGACTATAGTCGATTCTATAGTCCAGACTATAGTCGATTCTATAGTCCAGACTATAGTCGATTCTATAGTCCAGACTATAGTCGATTCTATAGTCCAGACTATAGTCGATTCTATAGTCCAGACTATAGTCGATTCTATAGTCCAGACTATAGTCGATTCTATAGTCCAGACTATAGTCGATTCTATAGTCCAGACTATAGTCGATTCTATAGTCCAGACTATAGTCGTTTCTATAGTCCAGACTATAGTCGATTCTATAGTCCAGACTATAGTCGATTCTATAGTCCAGACTATAGTCGATTCTATAGTACAGACTATAGTCGATTCTATAGTCCAGACAATAGTCGATTCTATAGTCCAGACTATAGTCGATTCTATAGTCCAGACTGTAGTCGATTCTATAGTCCAGACTATAGTCGATTCTATAGTCCAGACTATAGTCGATTCTATAGTCCAGACTATAGTCGATTCTATAGTCCAGACTATAGTCGATTCTATAGTCCAGACTATAGTCGATTCTATAGTCCAGACTGTAGTCGATTCTATAGTCCAGACTATAGTCGATTCTATAGTCCAGACTATAGTCGATTCTATAGTCCAGACTATAGTCGATTCTATAGTCCAGACTATAGTCGATTCTATAGTCCAGACTATAGTCGATTCTATAGTCCAGACTATAGTCGATTCTATAGTCCAGACTATAGTCGATTCTATAGTCCAGACTATAGTCGATTCTATAGTCCAGACTATAGTCGATTCTATAGTCCAGACTATAGTCGATTCTATAGTCCAGACTATAGTCGATTCTATAGTCCAGACTATAGTCGATTCTATAGTCCAGACTATAGTCGATTCTATAGTCCAGACTATAGTCGATTCTATAGTCCAGACTATAGTCGATTCTATAGTCCAGACTATAGTCGATTCTATAGTCCAGACTATAGTCGATTCTATAGTCCAGACTATAGTCGATTCTATAGTCCAGACTATAGTCGATTCTATAGTCCAGACTATAGTCGATTCTATAGTCCAGACTATAGTCGATTCTATAGTCCAGACTATAGTCGATTCTATAGTCCAGACTATAGTCGATTCTATAGTCCAGACTATAGTCGATTCTATAGTCCAGACTATAGTCGATTCTATAGTCCAGACTATAGTCGATTCTATAGTCCAGACTATAGTCGATTCTATAGTCCAGACTATAGTCGATTCTATAGTCCAGACTATAGTCGATTCTATAGTCCAGACTATAGTCGATTCTATAGTCCAGACTATAGTCGATTCTATAGTCCAGATTATAGTCGACTCTATTGTCCAGACTATAGTCGATTCTATAGTCCAGACTATAGTCGACTCTATAGTCCAGACTATAGTCGACTCTATAGTCCAGACTATAGTCGACTCTATAGTCCAGACTATAGTCGACTCTATAGTCCAGACTATAGTCGACTCTATAGTCCAGACTATAGTCGACTCTATAGTCCAGACTATAGTCGACTCTATAGTCCAGACTATAGTCGACTCTATAGTCCAGACTATAGTCGACTCTATAGTCCAGACTATAGTCGACTCTATAGTCCAGACTATAGTCGACTCTATAGTCCAGACTATAGTCGACTCTATAGTCCAGACTATAGTCGACTCTATAGTCCAGACTATAGTCGATTCTATAGTCCAGACTATAGTCGACTCTATAGTCCAGACTATAGTCGACTCTAGAGTCCAGACTATAGTCGATTCTATAGTCCAGACTATAGTCGACTCTATAGTCCAGACTATAGTCGACTCTATAGTCCAGACTATAGTCGATTCTATAGTCCAGACTATAGTCGACTCTATAGTCCAGACTATAGTCGATTCTATAGTCCAGACTATAGTCGATTCTATAGTCCAGACTATAGTCGATTCTATAGTCCAGACTATAGTCGACTCTATAGTCCAGACTATAGTCGACTCTATAGTCCAGACTATAGTCGATTCTATAGTCCAGACTATAGTCGACTCTATAGTCCAGACTATAGTCGACTCTATAGTCCAGACTATAGTCGATTCTATAGTCCAGACTATAGTCGACTCTATAGTCCAGACTATAGTCGACTCTATAGTCCAGACTATAGTCGACTCTATAGTCCAGACTATAGTCGATTCTATAGTCCAGACTATAGTCGACTCTATAGTCCAGACTATAGTCGACTCTATAGTCCAGACTATAGTCGATTCTATAGTCCAGACTATAGTCGATTCTATAGTCCAGACTATAGTCGATTCTATAGTCCAGACTATAGTCGACTCTATAGTCCAGACTATAGTCGATTCTATAGTCCAGACTATAGTCGAATCTATAGTGCAGACTATAGTCGATTCTATAGTCCAGACTATAGTCGAATCTATAGTCCAGACTATAGTCGAATCTATAGTGCAGACTATAGTCGAATCTATAGTGCAGACTATAGTCGAATCTATAGTGCAGACTATAGTCGATTCTATAGTCCAGACTATAGTCGAATCTATAGTGCAGACTATAGTCGATTCTATAGTCCAGACTATAGTCGAATCTATAGTCCAGACTATAGTCGAATCTATAGTGCAGACTATAGTCGATTCTATAGTGCAGACTATAGTCGATTCTATAGTCCAGACTATAGTCGATTCTATAGTCCAGACTATAGTCGATTCTATAGTCCAGACTATAGTCGATTCTATAGTCCAGACTATAGCCGATTCTATAGTCCAGACTATAGCCGATTCTATAGTCCAGACTATAGCCGATTCTATAGTCCAGACTATAGCCGATTCTATAGTCCAGACTATAGTCGATTCTATAGTCCAGACTATAGCCGATTCTATAGTCCAGACTATAGTCGATTCTATAGTCCAGACTATAGCCGATTCTATAGTCCAGACTATAGTCGATTCTATAGTCCAGACTATAGCCGATTCTATAGTCCAGACTATAGCCGATTCTATAGTCCAGACTATAGCCGATTCTATAGTCCAGACTATAGTCGATTCTATAGTCCAGACTATAGTCGATTCTATAGTCCAGACTATAGTCGATTCTATAGTCCAGACTATAGTCGATTCTATAGTCCAGACTATAGTCGATTCTATAGTCCAGACTATAGTCGATTCTATAGTCCAGACTATAGTCGATTCTATAGTCCAGACTATAGTCGATTCTATAGTCCAGACTATAGTCGATTCTATAGTCCAGACTATAGTCGATTCTATAGTCCAGACTATAGTCGATTCTATAGTCCAGACTATAGTCGATTCTATAGTCCAGACTATAGTCGATTCTATAGTCCAGACTATAGTCGATTCTATAGTCCAGACTATAGTCGATTCTATAGTCCAGACTATAGTCGATTCTATAGTCCAGACTATAGTCGATTCTATAGTCCAGACTATAGTCGATTCTATAGTCCAGACTATAGTCGATTCTATAGTCCAGACTATAGTCGATTCTATAGTCCAGACTATAGTCGATTCTATAGTCCAGACTATAGTCGATTCTATAGTCCAGACTATAGTCGATTCTATAGTCCAGACTATAGTCGATTCTATAGTCCAGACTATAGTCGATTCTATAGTCCAGACTATAGTCGATTCTATAGTCCAGACTATAGTCGATTCTATAGTCCAGACTATAGTCGATTCTATAGTCCAGACTATAGTCGATTCTATAGTCCAGACTATAGTCGATTCTATAGTCCAGACTATAGTCGATTCTATAGTCCAGACTATAGTCGATTCTATAGTCCAGACTATAGTCGATTCTATAGTCCAGACTATAGTCGATTCTATAGTCCAGACTATAGTCGATTCTATAGTCCAGACTATAGTCGATTCTATAGTCCAGACTATAGTCGATTCTATAGTCCAGACTATAGTCGATTCTATAGTCCAGACTATAGTCGATTCTATAGTCCAGACTATAGTTGATTCTATAGTCCAGACTATAGTCGATTCTATAGTCCAGACTATAGTCGATTCTATAGTCCAGACTATAGTCGATTCTATAGTCCAGACTATAGCTCCTGAAGAATTACAACATTTTAAGTCTTAAAACGTCTGTCTATATTTAAATTATTTTTTATTTTTCCAGTTAATTTTAAATAACTTAATCTAAGTTAATAGTTGCTATTTCCTTTGTACTGTCAAAAGTAATAAACCATTTTTCCTATATTTTAAGATTGCTAGAGTATAGTGTGGATTATAGTCTGGACTATAAAATTACAGTTTATGTTATGGTAGTTAAAATTCAGAAGTTTAAAAATATTGTAATAATAATAATAAATGCACATGTGCAGCCTACACAGACGTGTATAAAATACAAATTACTCGTAAAGAGGTTCGGTAAGATTTATATTATTGAATATAATCAAGACCACAAATCTGTTTAAACCGCCCTTTAGAACATACAGCGAAAAATAAATTGTACATAGATTTTTGATATTTTTTAATTGCATTTAATTCGCTGATGTATTTTTCACATCTAACCGCAAAAAGATTTTAAATAATGTTAATAAATAAAAAATTGCAAATATTAATTATATACCTATAAAATAAAATTTTCAATGAGAAAAATACAGACCCAAAAATGTTAAAAGTTGCATAAAATTCAAACGCGTAATTATTTTTAAGTGCTATTTGATTCCGATATAAGCTATAATAACAGCTGCAGATTGATATACATTTTCACCGATTTCAATTAGCGCCTTGATGTGCCTCGACGATTCACGAAATATTAAAGACATCGCGATCGATCTTATGTTATGAATACTCGTACTTTTTTCTTGAAACCTTTTTTCGCTGAACTAAAACAGAATAGATGTACTTTCACATAATAAGTAAAAAATGGAAATATAAAGCACGCAAAATTTTAGATAGATTTTAAAGAGATAACGTTTTTGAAATTTAATATTTTATCGCTCCACAAGGATATTAAAATGTAATTTGGAAACCTGTTTTGATCATTCGATACTTACAATTATTTCTTTTGTAGCTTTTAAAAATCCCAAAATTTTTTGTTTATAAATTTTGTGCTAATTTAACAAAATTCATATAAAAACTTTACTCGTATTGGATTGTTTGTGCAAGTATGTACTTAGGTTTATGTTTATATAATATAAAATAGCATATACAAATCATTTGAAATCATAAAGATTTGTATTTTTTCTTACCTACTTTTAAATTCCCTCCATTACATTTTTATTTTATATATAAATTTCTTTTCATTTGATTTTATTGTGTGTTTTTGATTTTCAGTTTGTTGTGTTATTTGCATGCTTTAAGGCTGCAGTAAGTAAATCATTTTAAGTTAATGGTAAAAATATCTTAGAGCAAAACCATAAAGAAAGTGAAAAAAACGAAGAAAAAAAAAAAAGAAATTTAAATGAAGTTAATATGTAAAGCATATATTTAGGAGCCAAGACTGAGTAGGAAATGTGACATATTTATAGGGTTTGCTATTGTTGTAAACTTAATGCTGTTGCTTCATACTGATTACATTTGTGTCAGTTTCCTATCGATATCTGGGGTAATTTTTTGATATTTTCTTCAATTGAAATGAGGTTCACTTTTATTGTTAAACATGGTTAATGACTTATAAAGCTAATTTATTACTTTAAAAATGTTATAAACTAGAAAATCTTTTTGCTTTTATAAATTTAAGCTTCTGGTTATTAAATACTGTATTATTTATTATCTCTATCAAATTTTTGCCTAGTGCGATTTTTTTAAATACAATAAAATTTGTACAAAGAACAATCTTAGTAAGTGTGTGCGGCTGCTGTTGATGCTGATGCCTTCAGTTTTATTCACGTTTAGCTAATAAAAAATATTGGTAAAACATTATTATTTTTTTTTGCTTATTGTATTCGTTTGATGGTATAGGTGATAAAATTCTATAGTATACTTTAAGGCTGGTGTGCTGGTGAATACTTATAATAACAGGTTTGCAGGCTAAAATAGAATCTCTGGTGTATATATTTATATTTGAATAAATAAATATTTACATAAAATACATGCATAATACTCGTTCATTTGTAAGAGTATATGTAATCATTTTTTAATTTTTTTTTATTTGCAAAGTTCAAAAATTTAAAAAAAAAATGGAAACTTACCCGGTTTAAAATTGAATGAAATTATTTTGTTTATTATTGAATTTTTACGCAGTTATATTCATTATCACACACACACATATATACAAAATATTATCATTATGATTATATCCACCATTATGATTATCTTTAAAATCTATGCTGATAAGGATGTTTATTATTATCATCATTTGTTTTTATTTTTCAATTTCAAAATTGAGGTTAATGTAAAATATTCGATGGAAAAAAATTGAGTTTATTTTTGTTTTAAAATTTACAGACAGCCAGGTGTCGTCTACAACTGATATAACGTAGTTTGTTATTGCTATTTCTGCTCTATACCAATTTGCAGGGGTTGTTAAATATTCATTTTCTTTTTTGGTTTTGTTGCGAAAGTTCAATTTTTTTCATATAATTTGTGTTTGTAACATGTTTTACAATACACATATTACTTTATTTTTTGTTTTCTTTAAACAAAATTTTTATTTTATGCTGAGTTTGGCAACAGTTGCTTGCTGTTGATTAAGTTGGGTGGCAAATAAAAATAAAAAAAACACGTTAAATTTTCAGCGAAATTCTAATTTGTCATCATTAATTCAGAATGAGATTTTTTCCCCTTTATAGTTATATCCCAATTTGTTTTATGTAAAAGTGGCCGAAAAAATACCATTTTTTTTATTGATTATGGAAATTATTTAACATACAATTTCTTTTTAGTTTGGCAATTTATTTATATATGTATATATTGTTTTTTTGAACACCTATGTGAAAAAAAGTTTAAATATTATATAAATGTGTGCAGATTGTCTTCCAACAACATATGCATGGTACACTGACTGCCACTTGAATAAGGAATCACATTTTTTTAACTTTAATTAAGTATATTTCCTAAACTAAAGTTCAGAAAAAAATAATTTTTTGCGTAACCAAATTTCAAAGTGGTGGCTTCAGTTTCCTGAAGAAATAAGAAATATACATTTTTTTTTATACTAAAATTATGCATTTATTTAAAGACATGTATACTATTTCATTTAACATTAATCAGGAAGGCTATGATTTGAATTTCTTTCAATATATACGGCTAGAGAATTTTTAATTTGATAGTTTTTAAATAGTTTTGTTTCAAAATGGGACGTGAAAGAAATATTTGTGAAATTAATTTGGTGTTAAATGTTTATTATATTAGGTCCGTTCATTAAAAATTTGTGTTTAAATTATAAATAACATAACAATGTGAAATTTATTTTCAAAAATTCGTAAATATGTTTCACTAAAAAACCAGATTTTTCATCAAATATTCTACAAATGTCCTCCCGGATTAGGGGTTTAACGATCATAAATGCCTTAAATATAGCAATATTTTAATGAAATTCGTTGTAAGGAAGTTTTGTACAAGTATCAATCTTTGTGCCAAATTTCATGAAGATCGGTCCATAATTAACCATAGCTCCCATATAGAACCCTCTTCCGAAAATCATTTTAACGTGGATAAATCACATGCACATATTAATATCAAGTTTATATTCGACACAAATAAGTTTCGTATAAGTAGAAATCACAGTGACAAATTTTATGAGGATCGCTCCATAATTTACCATAGCTCCTAAATAAGCCCACTTTCGGGAATCACCCTTAAGTGCACAAATTCATATAAATGTTAGTATTAACGTAATATTCTGTATTCATATATTTTATTTTACACTTAGTAAAAGCAGCGGACCACAATTGTCCACATGTCTAATGTAAGACCCTTGCATGAATTTTGATGGACATACACAATGGTGTGGGGGATCATATGGTGGGGCTTGACCGACTATATCTTTCGTACTTGTTTTATAATATATTTTAAAAAACTTAACAACATTATTGCTACCGTCATGGTATTACGAGAACTTTTTTTGTAGTTAGCTTACCGAAACCTATCGTTAACTACCGATATTTTTAACGACAAAAATTGGTAAAATTTTACTACAGAATAACACTTAACGATAAAATTTGTTATCTAACGAATTTTCGATACTTAAATGAAAATGAAAATATTTTCCGGTATCAAAAAATTTTCTAATGGTACTTTTTTTACCCCCAGAGTACTAAAATTGAAATTTCTGATAATTAATTTTTATTTATTGTAAAATTCATAGAATTTCGTTTTTACGTTATCAAATCATTAAATTTTAATAAATATCTTCATAAGTATAATATGAATTTCTTTACATATACGGTTGATCTTGGAATCAATTTCAATAAAATAATACCCAAATAACAAGTTTTATTGGTTTTGTTAAAAATAAATGCTTTATCTGTAACTTCGGAGCATTTTCAACTTATAATTTGAAATTTTGAAAAGAAATGAGCTACATTTTCCCTTTTTTTTATTTTAAGATACATATTTCAAAAGAATTTAATAATATATTTCAATTGTTTGAACAATGGTCGGCATTTATCGCTATTTCATAATTACTTCTGAATATAGAGTAAATCAGAATCGAAGATTATAATAAAAAAGTTATATAGAATACCATTATAAGTATCTATACGAAAAATAAATATTTTAATTTTTAAGTATCTGCAAAATAAATTTTCTTTTGAAACTAATCCTAGAATAACTAACACTAAAAGTTGGAGATTATTAAATTATTCGCGGGAGTACTACGGTACTTTTGAATAATAAATAGTATCAAAAAAAAGTATGATCGTATAACTTTTCCATCCGTGTCCTTAACCATGACACCTACTTCTAGAGTCAACATTATGTGAATAATATTGTTATGAAATTTAGTTTTATAAGTTTAAAATAACGATATCAAAGTTTCCTAGTAAGTAACGTAATAAAGGTTTCCAGTGTGTAACGTCTATTTATTTCAATTTAATTGAAATCTCTTTATTGCGATTTATCTTAAATTCTCTCAGATAAGTTCACTTATTGTAATGATAAAAAGGGCTTTTTGTTAACTTGCTTATGTGGTGAGAAACTTGTGTTATATAAGATGTTGTAAATTATTGCGTATGTGTTGATGAGTGGCAAGGTTTGTTATAATAGGTGCGCCGTTGTATGGTTCTATATGTTACTGGAATATTGGAGAAAATTTAATCACTAGTATATAAGCAGGTGTAGTTTGTAAAGTCAGTCAGTTAGTTTAGAGTTAGTCGAAGTAGTAAGGTTGTTCAGTAGTAGTTTGACAGATGTTGCAGTTCAGTTGTGTAATATAACGTGTGAGTTTTAAAGCTTAAAAAAACTGTATTTAGATTTAAAAGAAAATTGTACTGAATTCTTATTATTGCAAGAAAAATATCTCAGTTTTTTATGTAAAGAAATAAATTAATGTTTTTTTCAAACGGCAAGAACATAACAGTATCATTAGAATTTATAGGATTGCATGACAAAATATTCTGCGATACTGAAATATGTAATTTGTTGGGAGATTTAAGGACATCATACTGGATATGGAAATTTAGCTGGACATAAAAATTTTAAATGGAAACGGTGTTCTTCAAAATTAATACGAGATTAATTATCATTTCGAACTGGAGCTAAGTTTCTATTAAATGAAATCTAACTTTTTTTTTGGAGTAAGAAAAATAATTTGATTCGTAAACTAGTCACGACCAGAAAGAAAATTGTGCAAGTTTTAATAGTAAATGGATCCAAAAGGTTCATTTACTAATCGCAAAATGCAGAGTAATTGATGGATTTTATTTAGATCATTATCGACTCTTCATTAAAATTTTTGTTTGATTAACTGCCTGTTTAAAACAAAAACAAATTTTGAAATTTTGTTTTAAATGTTAGTTAGACGTGTCGTTTTTGCGCTCGTATTATAAAAATAGCAGTTAATTTTGAATGAAGAATTTTTCAAAAAAAAAAAATATATTTTTTTTTTTTTTTGAAATTTATCAGTTTAAAAACAAAGTAGCAATTTTCAAAAATTTCTAATTTTAGAAAAATTAAAATTATTATTATTAAAATTAAAAAGGTTAGAAGGGGGAAAATTCGCCATATGGGCACATCTGCCATCGCCAATTATCTTAAAAACGAAGTAATAATTTTTGTGGCACTAATTAACCTTCTCTTCCTTTATCGCAGATCCATAAAATTTTGTTATTTTAAATTTACTTTTGGCCGGTGGTAGACGTGATTAATTGCTTTTTCAAAACTCTTACAGATATTTCGCTGTGGGTATTTTCTATGATAACTTTCTTAGTTTTTGGGATTCAATAAAAATCTTTATTAAAAAAATCTATCTAAAAATTTTTTTTTTAAAAAAGTAAAAATTTTCTAAAAAGAACAAGTTTTCCAACAAAAATATTAATAATCAGTAAAGTAAAATAAAAAAAAATTAAATTCAATACAAAAAAAAAAAATTTTTTTTAAAAGCACCAAATTTAAATTTTCAAAAAAAGAAAAAAAAAAAACAGTTTTCCAATAAAGTATTATTTTTTCAAAAAAAATATTAATTTTCCAAAATGTTAAAATTTTCAAAAAAGTACAAGTTTTCCCAAAAATTCACAAAAATACTTATTTGCAAAATGGTACTGGTTTTCATAATAGTTTTCTGCACGAAAACTGTCAAATCGAGTCTAAATGACCCCGTTTTGACAAAAAGGGTACTTCTTTTGATAAAAAAATTTAACATTTTTTTAAAGTTTCAAACTTCAAAAAAGGTTAAAATTTTAAAAAAAGTACTAATTTTCCAAAAAAAAAAAATACCAATTATAAAAACTTTTTCCAAAAATATTAGAATTTTCAAAGACAAAAAGAAAAAGTGTTAGTTTTCCAAAAAAGGACAAATGTTTGCAAAAATACCTATTTTCTAAGACAAAAAGTTTCAAATTTTAAAAAGAGTGTCAATTTTCAAAAGAGTACACATTTTTTAAAAAAAGAACAAATTTTCAAAAAATTTTTTAATTTCGAAAAAAGTGTCAATACTCCAATTTTTATATTAATTCGCAAAATAAGTACCAATTTACAAAAAGATCTACTTTTTCAAAAACTTTTGATATTGAAAAAATTAGCAATTTTCACAGAAAGCTACAAATTTTTAAGAAAATAATTATACTAAATTTCAAAGAAAGGACTAATTAAAAAAAAGAATACAAAACGGTATTAAAAATAAAGTAAATTTTTAAAAGTGCACTAATTAAATAAATCATCGCACCATAACCCTAAAAGTATACACCACATTCTGCATCTCTTAGAAATATAATTAAACATTGCTTTTAGCAAACTTTATTTAAACGTTTAACTTTTGCCATTAAAAAACTAAGCTAATAATAATTTTATATTTTGATTTGTGGGGCTGATAGCAATATTTGTTATTATTTTCTATTTGTTTTCCTGATTAAGCCTTTAAGTAGTCAATGACTTTTATAAGAAATAAAGTAAACAACATTAAACTTATTGGCCAAAGTTAAATACTTCAACTTCATTGAAAATAATATTTAATCTTATTTTTTACTTCCGCAACAAACCGTTGGTTTTGTCTTGACTATCTAAAAGTATAATAAACTATTTGGAATTTCTATTACTGAGAAGAATCCGAATGATAGGAGTATTAAATATAGATTAATGTTGATTAAAATGTAACAAACAAAAGTTTAATTAATATTTTGTTTAAGATTTATACTATTCAAAGTTTTTTTTTTGTGCTTATTAAAAGTTTTTTCCTTATTGTTGAAATCATCACAAGATACATTCATTCATGGTATCAAATTTCATGTCAATGATTTTAGATTTATAACAGATTTTTTAAGATGAATTAAAAAAGGAAAAAATGAACTTTCTACAAAATCTCATGCTCTAGTTTTTGTTAAAAAAAGAAGAAAAACAAGTGGGACGAACGAAAAACTTTTTTAAAAAACTCTATGGTTTTAAACTGACACATAGAAATCTCTCATGGTGGTAAATCATTACAAGTTAATTTTTCTTCTCAATTCTTGTTCATCCATTTTTTAGAGGGAGAAAAAAAATATATATGTATATATATAATAAAATATTGAACATTTTATTTTTTTTTTTTTTTTTAATTTAATGAAAATTAAAACTGAATTTATAATAAATTTTTAATATGAAAAGAAAACTGCATAAAAAATTTATATTAAAGTTTTGGTTTCGCCTATTAATGACGTTTCTTTGTTCTTATTGATTATTTTTTTCACTAATGGAATGTAACCTACACCCTTTAGCACATTTTTTCAACAATTATTAAAATTATATAAATTTTTCCATGTAACTACATTTTTTAGTTTTCTTTTATTTTTTATATATTTATAACTTTATAATTGAAAAACTTGTACGCGGTTTTATTTTTTTTCAATAGATTTTTTTTATAATTGTGGGTTTTTTGGCCAATTTTTCCTTTTGTCGATAAAAAATGAACATTAAGTTCAATTGAAAAACTTTAGTTGTTTCAACAAAAAACAAAATTGTAGTATAAGTATGTTTCTCAAATATAATATTGAGCTTTTTCCTAACAGTTTAGAAGTTGCATGCTATTGTTTACTGCTTAATTTATAAGCAAAAGTTCTATAACAATATTTTCTCTAAAGCCTATATTTAGGTGGAGGGTAGTGGAACACAAAAAGAGAGAAAAAACATGAATATATTAAAAATTTTTATTATGAAATTTAGGTGTTAACTTGAGCATAAAAACTTGTTATAAGTACTTATTTACTGCTAAGAAAAACATGTTAATTTAGCAAAAAATATAGTATATAAAGTTTGTTATTGAAATAAAATAATATGCAATAATCTGCAAATTTAAAGCATATTTGAAGGCGGTGAAGTAACTGAAATTTATAATTTAGGCGTGTTGAATGAAAAATCATTGCATCGTTTTTTTTTTTATTAATTAATTAAATAAATAAGTAGAAACTAAGTTTATGTTGATGTTAACACATCTGTAAATTTATAACAGAACTTTTTCTTAACATTTAGTTCTGTCGATAAGATAATTTTTGTTCTTATGCAAATAATTTTTGAAAAATATGCTTAATTTAGTTAGTTGAGTGTAGAGTATATATATATATATATATATATATATATATATATATATATATATATATATATAAAGTAGTTCAAACTTTACTTTGTTTTGAAAATAAAATTGAAATAAATTAAACTCGGAAGTGTTTTTTTTTATTTTTTAAGACCTCAAGATAAACTAAAGAAAAACAAAAAAAAAAAAAAAAGAAATGCTGAAAATAACAAAAATACACACAAATCTGTTAGAAAACAGAAATTTATTGGTATATTAATTTACCGAAATCTATAAATATTAAAAAAAATGCATGATCAAATTTTCTATAACAAAATATTCGATAACAAATTTTCTATTAAAATTTCGATAGTAAAATTTTATAAAAATATTAAGATAACACAATCTGTAAATATTAAACAAATGAATTACATGATATAATTTTTTATAAAAAATTTCTGTAACATAATATTCTCTAACAATTACAAAGAAAAAAATCGATAAAAAATTGTCTGTTAAAATTTCGAAAGCAAAATTTTATGGCAATTTTAAGATTAAAATTTCGATAAAAAAATTTTCTGTAAAAATTTTGGTTAATATATTTTCGATAAGAAAATTTGATTACAATTTTTGTTAATTTCTGTAAATAAATTTCGATAATGAATTTTCTATAAAAATATTCGATAACAAAATTTTCTATAAAAATTTCGATATCAAAATTTTCTACCAAAAAATTCGATAACAAAATATTTTATTGGGAAAACAATGTTAATAAAAAATGTTCTATAAAAAATTCCGATATCAAAATTTTTCATAAAAAATTCGATAACAAGATTTTCTCTAAAAATATTCGATAAAAAATTTTTTCTATAAAATGTTTCGTTATCAAAATTTTCTATAACAAAATATTTTATTAAGAAAAAATGTGAATAAAAAATTTTCTATAAAATATTCTGATATCAAAATTTTTTGTAAAAAAATTTAACAAAATTGTTTGTAAAAAAAATTCGATAACAAAATTTTCTATAGAAAAATCAATAACAAAATAATTTATTAATAAAAAAAATAATACAAATTTTTAATAATAAAATTTCAATAAAAATTTTTAATAAAAAAATTTCAATAAAAATTTTTAATAAAAAAATTTTAATATCAAAATTTTTATAAAATAATTCGAAAACAAATCTTCTATAAAAAAATTGGATATCAAAAATTTCTATCAAAAAATTTGATAACAAAATATTTTATTAAGGAGAAAATGTCAGTACAAAATTTTCTATAACAAAATTTCGGTATAAAATTTTTTTATAAAAAAATCAATGACGAAATATGTTATTAAGAAATAAAAATGTCAATAAAATTTTTTCTATAAAAAAATCAATAACAAAATATTTTATTAAGAGAAAGAAATTTCAATAAAAATTTTACTATAAAAAAATTCGATATAGAAATTTTTTACAAAATAATTCGATACCATAATTTTCTATAAAAAATTTCGATTACAAAATTTCTATAAAAAATTTCGATTACAAAATTTCTATAAAAAATTTCGATTACAAAATTTCTATAAAAAATTTCGATTACAAAATTTTCTATAAAAAATTTCAATTACAAAATTTTCTATAAAATATTTCGATTACAACATTTTCTACAAAAACTAATAAACGTAATTTATGAATGAATTTTTTATATAGTAAATGTGTTTAAATGATTTTTCATTTAGTAGCTGTATTTTGGTTAAACCTTAAATGAGATCTAATATTTTTCGAAACACTAATTTTGTTGACATTAAATTTTTTCATAATTTTAAATTTTCCATATAACTAAACAACCTTAAAATCGTTCGGCGTTATGAAACAGCCAGTTAGTTTTTATTAAAATTTAAAATTCCTTAGCTGTACATATGCACGGAGTAAAAAATAACAAACACGAAAAATGTACATATACATGACATGTATTCTTTCTAAACCGGGTAATGGCAACAGTTTGTTAAACCCTTTTAGCAGCAATACCAAGAGCAACAGAAGCAACAATACGCTTGCAACAAAAAAAAAAAAAAAAAAAAAAGAAAACATTATTGCAAGTAGAAAAGCAATTACCTAAACGTGTCTAAAAAACCAAAAATTAAAAAAAAATGAAATATGTAAATGAGAATATGGGCTAAAGAACAGATAGTAGTACAAAATAATAAGAACATAAAATCCATTTCAAATAATTTATATTATAAAGCATTCTTTAGCTTCTTTCTTTCTATTCTAATAAAATTAGACCCGCTAATTAAACGATAATAATTATAATAAAAACTAATTTTATCTAATTATCATAAGGCTGGTTTAATATTTCTAGTTAGAAATTTCTACCATGTTTACCAAGGATCTAGTGTATCTGTCACACCACAATTTCGTTGCCAAAGAAAGACAAAACACAACTGTGTGATAGCAAGAGAAAATTAAATAATAAATATTAACTAGCTACATTAGCTAGGAACAAAAAACAAACAAAAAAGGGTAAATGTGCATGAAATAACTAACTGAATTAAGGGAAAACAAGAGTAAGAGATAACGTAAAAGTATGAAAGAAATGAAAAAGAAAAATAGAATATTTGAAATGCAAAAAAAAAAAAAAAAAAAAAACAAAAATTAATAAATAAACTCACAGAGCCTTAGCTATGCAAAAGGGAATTTTTTTTATTAACTAACCTCGGAAATAGGTGAAAGTAAAATAGTAAAAAAGAAAACAAACAATAAAAAAAAACAAATATAGCATACCTTAAGGAGATTTGAGAGTGAGAACAACGCAGCTAGAAAGTTAATAAAATTAAATAAAGTTTCTCTTTAGGCAACTTTAATAGAAAACTATTTAAATTTTAGGTAACTTTTAAAAACAAAATAAAATTAAAATATTAAAGTGTTTTTTATATGTTAATAGAAATTTTTTATTTTATCCACAAAATAATTTGAAGACTTAATGGGATGTACCAAAAATTTATAGGGAATTTATTTTAGAGCTATAACTAAATAATATTAAAAAAAGCAAATCTTTTAAATTTATATGTTTATTTAAAACTTAAGCTCCAACCTTAATTATTAATTTATTCAATAATTCTTGTAGCATATTTCATGGTTTACCAAAAATTTAAAGCATATTTATATACAAAGGCTGAATATGCAGCTTACAATTTTTAAAACAACAGTACTTACTCTCAATTTATTTATTTTTTTCCATTGAGAAAAACTAAATTGACAACGCTGAATTTAATGGCGTTATTCACTTTTAAAAGTTAGCACTCGTATTTCAGATATTTAACTTTGAAAAGCTAAAAGATGGTAGTGAAAATTTAGTTGTTTTGCTTAAATTTAATAACTAATTTAATAATAAAGTTATTAAAACAAAATAGAAAATTATGATTCTATTAAAGCATAGAAACACGAATTCTTATCATCAAATATATTTTAAACGCTAAATAACAAAAGTTTAAACTAACAAAAAATCTTATATACAATTCCGTAAGCACGGTAACTAGTGTTACCTATGAGCAACTTTTTAAACTAATATATAAATACTTTGAAAATCGGGTTGAAATTGATTTATTTTGTAGTAGGAGTAAAAATTCAAATGATTTATTATCTAAATTACATAAATAATGTATCTTTTATTTATAATTTTCTATTATTTGTGTTACTTCCATAATAAAATTTAAACACAAATATCGCGAATACGAGCGTTAACTTCGCAAAACGGCTTCCACCATTGAATTCGGAGTAATTGAATTATCTTTACTAGTTTGTTAAAATTTGCGACAAGCACAGAGTAATATATAAAAGTTATTTTTTTTGCAATTTGAAAAAATATTTGATTTGGACTGAAGAACAAACGCTGTAGAGGTTGTAATTAAATATATCTCTGTTTAAACATTGCTTTTAAAAAATCTATTGTGAAAATACAAAATTTAGACCAAATTTTCTACTTTCGATAATAAAATTTTCAAATTTTCCAATAACATATTTTCGATAAAAAAATGTTTTCCACTGAAAAATGTGGAAGAATTTCCCATAGAAAAATTTCGATAACAATATATTTCTATAGAAAATTTTCGATAACAAAATTTTCAATAATAAAATTTACTATAGAACAATTTTTATAAGAAAAAGTTCCATGATCAAATTTTCTATAGAAAAAAATTTATAAAAATTTTCAAGAGAAAAATTTCCACAAATTTTCTACTACAAAATATTTTATCATCTAAATGTTCTGTCAAACGAATTTCGGTAATATTATTTTATAGAAAAAATTTCGACAACAAAAATTTCCTATGGAAAATTTCTATATTGAATTTTCCATAAGAAAATTGCGAAAACAATATTTTTATAAGAAAATTTTAATACCAATATTTTCTATAAGAAAAAATTTCAATAACACAAAATTTTCTATAGGAAAAATTTCGATAACACAAAATTTTCTATAGGAAAAAAAATTTCGAAAACACAAACTTTTCTATTAGAAAAAATTTAAATAACGAAATTTTCTATTGAATTCCTACAGGAAAGAGAACCGGTTCAAAATTGATCACGTGACAGGTTCTCAGGGCTAGTGAACGGTTCCAGTTCCGGAACTTTATGTGGTAAGAACCTGTCACTTTTACATGGAGTTGTCATTGGAGGTGGCTAATTAGCATCTTGGGATATGTCACAGGACTGGTCCAAGAGGACATGTTCAGAGTTCAATCAGAGAACTCAGAGTTTTCATTTTCACTGAATTTTATTTTTATTTTTCGTTAATGTTAAAACCACGTTCTTCTGACGTATCTTACGTTTTATAGTTTTCAACACTAACCACTTAGCCACGGAATGTTATTGCGCGCGAGTTGCTAATTGCGCACTTGACAAGCTTTTTAACGTGCTTGTCAAGTGCTCAACTGATATTTAGTGAGTGTGGTGGTGTCAACTGGTTCTCAACTGGAACTTTGGTGATGAGTAAGGTGTCATTTGGTACTTAACCGGTACTGAGGGACCGGTCCATTACTTCAATTGCCAACCAATTTCCCGCAGGGATAGTTTCGAAAAAATATCAATTGGTACAAATTTATGACTAATTTTTTGACAGTTGACTTATTTATAGCATGTGGTTCTTCTCCATTAATTATACCACAATAATTAAAAACTTTTTGTCGTTGGATTTATTTAATGACATGCTTTACTGTTTCAATTTCATTCCCTTTCACTTTTTTGCAATTTAATATTTGCTTTCTCGTTATTTTTTAATAAAAATATTATTATAATTATGACACTTTTTTAAATTATTCTTGTATATTTACAAACACAACAAGCACGGTCCGGAAATTTTCAAACAAATTTGTATGAAAATTGCGCAAGGCGCTCGGTTAAAAAATAAATTTTATTTTAAATTATCTCTGGATTTTTTTGTTGCTTTTATTTTCTCATAAAAAATATTACCATATTTTTTAAATTGAATTTCGTAAACAAAATTGGAAAAAGTTCGAAGTAGAAAAAGAAGTGGAAAGAAAATAAAGTAAATTGTTGTTTATTTTCCGTTGCCGTCTAAGTTTTTGTTTAATTTAAGAATGCGAAGTATTTAAAGGAATCCGGACTTCTTGTGTTTATACATTATGTTGTTTAACAAATTCCAATTATAAACACATTATTTAATATGTTTGTCAGAGTATTGGTGATAAATAATTTATTTTCATCTTTTTTTGTTAAATAAATATTTTTTTAACTGAAATGAAAGTTACGTGTTATAACAAATTATCATCCATATTATTATACACATAATGTATTACTACTGATTTAATATATTTATGCCCAACAAGCTGCTAAAAATTAAAATTCATAAGTTTTTCACAATATGATTTACTTTCAAATGAAAATAACAAAAATATTCGTAAACCTATCATACATGGTGTGAATTATACTACTAATAATACTACTTATATACATATTATTCCATCTGCTGCTCAAATATAAGGAAAAGAAAAATCTATTGTTATATTTATTTTTTTGAACACTTTAAACTCAATAGTTTCCTTTAGGTATTAAAAAGCCGAAAAAAAGAATGAAACTATAAAAAGTCCCTATATTACTGAAGAGGTGTCTTGAGTAAAACATTTTTTGTATGGGTACCTAAATAACTACGAGGACTACATACAGACTTCAATTAAGTGCTTGGGAATTAGATGGATATGTATTAAGACGACTCATTCAAAAAAGTGATTTTGTTACCCTCCCCCTCCCTGAAAATTAACCTTGGTATGAGCCGATGAGCGTTCGTGAGCTGGACCGTTTTTTATGCGTCGTTTGAAAGAAAATACAAAAAAAGGTAAAAATACTGAAACAAAAACCTTATTTAAAAACGGCCCAGCTCAGTAACAGTCATCAGTAGAACTGTAATATTTTTGGAAACATTATAAAACATACCAAAGTTTATATTCAGTGGGGTAACAAACGCACTTTTTTTCCTTCCATAGGGAGTCGCCCTAATATTTATGTATTTTAGCGTCACATACCACATGAAGTTTTCTAACCCACTCAATTTTAGTTTTTCGTTTAATTTTTTTAACTGCCAAAATTCTCTTCAAAAGATTACGTTTTCATATATTAAAAAAAAAAAAAAATATTTGTATGTATTTTTTGCAGTTAATAACAGTGCTAAGATTACACTACATTTAGGTCGAATTTAAATTGCCTTCTTTTTATAAAATTCGTATTTGGCTTCAGGCAAATTATAAATTGATATTTTAATTACGCTCATTTCTTAGTATGGCATGCTAAACCAAATTTATATTAAAATTTTTTAAATTCTTCTTGATAGACTTGTAACACATGACCGCTAAAGCTCTCTATAGTATAGAAAAGACAAGTGTACAGCACAGAGAAAAAAAAAAGCAAAATGACGAAAAAGTGTTATTTGTTTATTACACTTGACATTGTCAAACAAAAAACGGAATTAAAAATCATTCATACTTGTGTTCAAGTGAATGAATAAATGACTGAATGTAGATCCGAAAAGTAGTGAATGGAACATTGTTTGAGCAGAAGTCCACAAACTTTTTTTAACGAACACGCATGGAAATTAATAGGCTACTATACTACTATTAATATTATAAGAAAATTTCGATAACAAAGTGTTCTTTAAAAAACAATTTCGATAACTAAATTTGTATAGAAAAAAATTGGATAACCAAATGTTCTATAATAATTCTGATAACAAAAATTTCTAATTTTGATAACAATATTTTATATTATTAAATTACGATATGCCGATAACAAAACTTTCTATAGCAAAATTTTTTTAACAAAATTTTCTATAGAAAAATGGCGATAACAAAATTTTCTATAGAAAAATGGCGATAACAAAATTTTCTATAGAAAAATGGCGATAACAAAATTTTCTATAGAAAGATGGCGATAACAAAATTTTCTATAGAAAAATGTCGATAACAAAATTTTCTATAGAAAAATGTCGATAACAAAATTTTCTATAGAAAAATGTCGATAACAAAATTTTCTATAGAAAAATGTCGATAACAAAATTTTCTATAGAAAAATGTCGATAACAAAATTTTCTATAGAAAAATGTCGATAACAAAATTTTCTATAGAAAAATGTCGATAACAAAATTTTCTATAGAAAAATGTCGATAACAAAATTTTCTATAGAAAAATGTCGATAACAAATTTTTCTATAGAAAAATGCCGATAACAAAATTTTCTATAGAAAAATGTCGATAACAAATTTTTCTATAGAAAAATGTCGATAACAAAATTTTGTGTAGAAAAATGTCGATAACAAAATTTTGTGTAGAAAAATGTCGATAACAAAATTTTGTGTAGAAAAATGTCGATAACAAAATTTTGTGTAGAAAAATGTCGATAACAAAATTTTGTGTAGAAAAATGTCGATAACAAAATTTTGTGTAGAAAAATGTCGATAACAAAATTTTGTGTAGAAAAATGTCGATAACCAAATTTTCTATATGAAAATTTCGATAATAAAATTTTTTATACGAGAATTTCGATAATAAAATTTTCTATACGAGAATTTCGATAACCAAATTTTCTATTCGAGAATTTCGATAACCAAATTTTCTATACGAGAATTTCGATAACCAAATTTTCTATACGAAAATTTTGAAAACTAAATTTTCTATACGAAAATTTTAAAAACTAAATTTTCTATACGAAAATTTTGAAAACTAAATTTTCTATACGAAAATTTTGAAAACTAAATTTTCTATACGAAAATTTCGATAACCAAATTTTCTATACGAAAATTTCGATAACCAAATTTTCTATACGAAAATTTCGATAACCAAATTTTCTATACGAAAATTTCGATAACCAAATTTTCTATACGAAAATTTCGATAACCAAATTTTCTATACGAAAATTTCGATAACCAAATTTTCTATACGAAAATTTCGATAACCAAATTTTCTATACGAAAATTTCGATAACCAAATTTTCTATACGAAAATTTCGATAACCAAATTTTCTATACGAAAATTTCGATAACCAAATTTTCTATACGAAAATTTCGATAACCAAATTTTCTATACGAAAATTTCGATAACCAAATTTTCTATACGAAAATTTCGATAACCAAATTTTCTATACGAAAATTTCGATAACCAAATTTTCTATACGAAAATTTCGATAAAAAAATTTTCTATACGAAAATTTCGAAAAAAAAAATTTTTCTATACGAAAATTTCGATAACTAAATTTTCTGTACGAAAATTTCGATAACCAAATTTTCTATAAATTAATTAAATTAAATTAAAATCTAAATTCCGATAACCAAATTTTTTATAAAAAAATTTCGGTAACCAAAGTTTTTATAAAAAAATTTCGATAATCAAATTGTCTAAAAGAAAATTTTGATAACCAAATTTTCTATACGAAAATTTCGATAACCAAATTTTCTATAAGAAAATTTCGATAACCAAATTGTCTATAAGAAAATTTCGATAACCAAATTGTCTATAAGAAAATTTCGATAACCAAATTGTCTATAAGAAAATTTCGATAACCAAATTTTCTATTGGAAAATTTTTTGTTAGAAAATTTCAGTAGCAAAAATTTAAAAAAAAAAGAATTAAGAATATTATTTTTTTTTATTAAATTCGAAATTTACAACAATTTAGAACTTTTACCATTTTAACACATCCTTTTCAAATATCTTTCCATTTTTTGTGTTGTTTCCTTTTTTCTTTTTTCTTTTTTTTTGCTCATTTTTTTCACATACAATGAAAACTCACATAATCGTTTCTTTGGTTTATTCGGTTGTGAATTACCACATCATTGTTTCACTAATTCTGATACAATCTCCCTTTTATATACAGAAACAAAAAATTTTTCATTGTTTCATTGGCGGTCGGTTGGTTTTTGTGCCAAAATTTAGACTTTAATAATATCTACCTCATAGATAGTTCTTTTGTTGTTTTCATCATGGCCAGCGGCTTTAACCTTAGTGAGGGGGTAGGAAAACAATTTAAATTCCCTGCAAACAATAGTTTCAGCAAAAAACGACACACATCAATTACAACTTTGGAAGACCTAGTTTTATTTTTTCTTTCCTTCTTATAATTCAGTATTTTGTTCCAAAATTTCCACATATTTTCATAGCACACAGAGGCTGTAAAAAAATGCCTTGTAGTGGTGTGTTTTCACTTTTGATCAGTTGTTTAATGTTTTCTTGCGTTTTTTTCTTTTCATTGAACTGAAAAATCTTTTTTCTAGCTTTTTTTGCTTCTTTTTTGTTTAGTTGTATCATTTTACCAATGCTCAAGTGAAGAGGATTTTTATGCTATAAAAAAAAAAAAGAAAATTCTCAGGGAAATTTAAGATTTTTTGGTTAATGTTTTTCATTTTTTAAACATTTTGTTTTTTTTCTTGAAAGTAAATTCGTATGTGTTTTCATGCGTGTCTAGTAGAGTTCGTCTTTGTAATCACTTGCTATAGAATTTCCGTCTGCTTGTCTAGATTTTGTATCTAAATGTCAAAACTAATTAAAAAGTTTAGTATTTCATTATGAAATTTTTTATTTTTTTAATTGGTGTAGTTTATTAGATTTTTTTTCTGTATGAAAAGATATTAGACAGTGATTAAGGAGTGAAATAAAAAACGAACTAAATTTTTTTATTTATCTGTGAAATTAGAATGGGAATATAAGAATTTTTTTTTTAAGTTAAAATAGGACTATAGAAAGATCTTGTATTGGAGCTAGAATTTGACTATAAGAAGACCTGAGATTTATAATGACGTACAATTAAAGTAAACTAGAAAATGCTTATTCCGAGAGATGGGGTTGAAGCTAGAGTAGGACTAGAGAAAGGTATGTGATTTATGCTGGAATAAACTAGTCATGTTATAATTATAAAACATCCTTCAATAAGTGCTCCCAAAGAGAAATGGAATTATATGTATCAGTATCAGATAAATAAACCTGAAAATCCAAAATATCCTATTTGGAGCACATTTTCCACTATATATAAATTAAATATATAAATTAAATTGGGGATTTAAAATTTAATTTCGGGGGCTATTTTCGTGGGGAAATATTTGGGGATTTTCGTAAAATATCGGAATTTTTTATATATTTTTTTAAAATTAGAGAAAATTTCTATGTTATAATTTTATAGGAAATATTCGATATTTTTTATAGGAAATTTTTGCGGATATCTTTGATACCCTTTCTTTTTATAGAAAATCTTTGATAAATTTTCTTTTTGTAGAAAAATTTCGATAAATTTACTTTTTATAGTAAATTTTTGAAAATTTTAATTTTATAGGAAATTTTCGATAAATATTCTTTTGATAAGAAATTTTCGATAAATTTTGCTTTTATTTTAAATTTTCGATAAATTTTAATTTTATAGGAAATTTTCGATAAATTTTAATTTTATAGGAAATTTTCGATAAATTTTCTTTTTATTTGAAATTTTCGATAAATTTTCTTTTATAGTAAATTTTGATAAATTTTCTTTTATAGGAAATTTTGATAAATTTTCTTTTATAGGACAGTTTGATAAATTTTCTTTTATAGGAAATTTTGATAAATTTTCTTTTATAGGAAATTTTTATAAATTTTCTTTTATAGGAAATTTTGATAAATTTTCTTTTAACGAAATTTTTAATACTTTCTTTTTATAGAAAATTTTCGATAAATTTTCTTTTCATAGAAAATTTTCGATAAATTTTCTTTTTATAGAAAATTTTTGATCAATTTTTTGTATATAGAAAATTTTTGATCAATTTTCTGTTTATAAAAAATTTTCGGTGAATATTCTTTTTATAGAAAACTTTCGATAAATTTTCTTTTTATAAAAAATTTTCGATAAATTTTCTTTTTATAAAAATTTTCGATAAATTTTCTTTTTATAAAAAATTTCGATAAATTTTCTTTTTATAAAAAATTTCGATAAATTTTCTTTTTATAGGAAATTTTTTATAAATTTTCTTTTTATTGGAAATTTTCAATAAACAAACAATATTTATAACAATTTTTTTTATAAAAATTGTTTTTATATAACATTTTTTATAGATTTTGTTTTTATACAAAATTCTTCTTTTATAGAAATTTTTTGATAAATAATGTTTTTATAGGAAATTTTCAGTAAATATTGTTTTTATAGCAAATTTTTTTTTATAAATTTGCCTTTTCTAGGAAATTTTCCATAAATTTTCTTTTTATATAAAATATAAATTGTCCTTTTATAGGAAATCCTATATTAATTTGAAATTCTGAAAAAATAATGAAGAAAAACCTGCGATTGTAGTTAGTATGGATTTGCAATTAAGGCTATAATAGCATCATGTTAAGAGCAGTGATTGAATCTGCACTATTATAAAGACTAAAATTAGTCTAAGAGAATTTACTCTAGAAATTTAAATTTCATTTTTTTCTATTTTAAGCAACCAAAAAATAATGGAAAACATTTTAATTTTTGATTTTTAAATTCCCAGCAGAATTGCGATTAAATTGTAAAAAATTGCCTCCATATCAATTGACTGAACTAATTTAATTTTGATAATAAATGAAAAAATCTTTCAATAAAGAAACATAATAATAAAAAAACAATTTTTTTTAGTTAAGAAATAGAATATATAAAAATAAAATAATCAATCTACAGGTAATAAGATTAATATAAAATGTCCTAAAATATAGTTGCTATGCAAAACATAGCACAATAAGAACTAAATATAAAACAAAGATTAATATTATGTTATATATGACTAAATAGAGTTGTCAAAAGCATTAAGGTGTAAAGAAGTTAAAAATAACTGAATACCCGAATATTTATGTAAGACAAAATTTGGGGTTTCGCTTACGCTAACATAGAAAATAATACTCAAATTTAAACATGAAAAGGGAGGCCTCAATCCTCAACTTTTTTTTTTAAGAAAAAAAAAACAAAAAATAATAAAATAATGAATATATTTCAGCACTTTCTTTTTTCCACTGCTATTCTATATCTTCTTTGGTAGAATAATATGTAAAACACTTTGTGAATTGCAAAAATGACATTAAGTTTGATTGATTATTTGACAAATGCAGACACAAAACATACATTAATTTATAGGAATGAATATTAAAATATAAAAAAATATATAGTAAATATTTTTTTTACTATACAGACGGTTCCTTTAAGAATTAAGGGCTAGGTTTGTTGTTGATGCTAAAGAAAATTTTCCAACATTTTTATTTAGCACTCGTCAATATTGAATTTGAAATGGAATGAGTGTATGAAGTGTAAGTTTAACGTACGTATGAGTATTATTGATGTGTCAGTCAGCATGTGTACTTGTATTTATAAACTAAATATACATATGTACGTTAGACTGCTACAAAAAATGGTCGTGCCGCATCGACCCTAAAGTTTGTAGGCTGCATTTATATTGGTAAATTTTGACTTTTTTTTACAGTTTTTTGAACAAATTTGCTATTATCAACTCTTTTTTGCAATTTAATGTATAGGAACCGTAATCTAGATGTTATTATCTATTAAACAAATTTGAACCATAATTATTGAAAAATAAGCTTTGAATCTTACAGGATCATATAATCCACATAAAAATAAATAATTTTGAGTAATATTTCGGACAAAATTCACAAAAATTCCTTAAAAATTTCGAAATATAATTTCTATAATCTTTATTATCTTGTTATGCTTTAATTTTTAATAATTTGTATATTAGTCCAAAAAAATCTACTCCACAATACAAAAAATCACCAAAAAATGCCTTTTTGTCGAAATCCGCAAAATTCAAATCTAAGATACGGCGAATTTAGTCCTGCATAGTGCTGTTCAAATTTTTTTTTGAAACTTGTTTAACAAAATTTAAAAAAAAAAAAAAATTAAATCGGTGATTTAAATTACCTATAATAAAAATCAACGTTCTCTAATAAAGTATTAAAAGATCCCCTTATATTATTCTGCATGATTCAAAGCTTATTTTTCAGTAATTATGGTTCAAATTTGACTTAAAATAGCATTTTATTTCAACATTCATAAAAAAATTAAAAATTAGTCTGCACGTTGATTACACAAGGGTTCGAAAATATGTTAATAGTTTGGGGAATTTCTAATAACTTAAATTTTTTCTAACCGATTTTAACTTGTTTTAATTTGTTTGATAAATAATAATATCTAGATAAAGGTTCCTATGCATTAAATTGCAAAAAAGAGTTGATAATGGCAAATTTGTTCAAAAAACTGTAAAAAAGTCAAAATTTTCCCATATAAATTCGCCATACAAACTTTAGGGTCGTTGCGACAGGTGTTAGCGACTTCTAATCACTCTAAACTTTTGCACACTATATTTTTACACAAAAAGAACAATCTAGAGACAGTCGTAGTCAAAAGTCGGCTTTTTTTGGAGCAGTTTAATGTAAATATATAGCCATATATGTATATAAGGTTTTGATTTGATTGATTTAAGTTTTTTTTTATTTTCCTTTTATCAATGCCACATGAACATATCACATGGGGTTATTGTTTTTTTTTTATATATGAAAATATGTATATGCTTATTGGTATATGTAAATTTATGTTAATACTAATATTAATAATGTCTAACCTAAGGCGTTTAATAGCAAAACATTATATAAGGTCTATGTTTGTGTAATATTACTTACATACATAAACATTTTCATGGAAATTTTATTTTAAATAAAAAACAAAGAGTATTATTAAATTGTTAGGTTATATGCATGTTGTAATATTTATTTGACATCCTTTAAAAGTAATATACATATTTTAAAAATATTCGAAAAATATTTTATAATAGTTATGACATATTTTTTTTTTTTTTTTCAAATAAGGTTTCTGTCATTTGGTATAATTATTTCAAATTACTTCCACATTCCTGAAAAACATATCAAATTTTATATAAATGTTTAACTAAAAAGAAAAACCTTCACAAAATATGATTTAAATTCTTCATCAGATTAAATTTAATTGTAAATAATGTCTAACAACTACTGGCATTGTAATAATAAATTTTTAGGGTTAATTTCCCATGCTCACCGGAAATTCTAAATACATATCCATAAAGAAAAAAACAAATAATAAATAAACCAGTGTATATGAATTTCAGTGAAGGTTCTATTACGCATTTTAGTTTTGAATATACATACGAGAGCCGTATTTCTAAAGGAAATAAGTCAAAGAAAAGCTAAGCGAATTGTGTTGGTTTAGAGTCTAGAAAGACCAATGATTAAAGTTATAATACTTATAATAATACTTATACGTACAGTGTTTTCAATACACTTTTTTTTGGAAATAATTCTTGGTCTCAATTCTGGCCATATCAAATTTTATTAAAATATCTTTAATGGATCACAAGTTACAGAATTATTTAAAAAACACGTTTTGGAAACAATGTACAACGGTTTTGGTAGCATTGATTACACATGTATACACTGATTCTGCGGCACGGAATTTCTCAATCAATACTGATACACATTATTTAGAAGTACTAAGCCTCTAAATCACTTTTTTTTTTGTAAAATTAACGAGGTTGCAACATATAATGAAGCATATCTGGAAACAAGTTGTCTGATTTCGTTCAATAAAATATCAGAAAATACGAACTGAAATAATAAAAAAATAATAAATTTCGTACAGTTTTCAAATATATATATATATATATATATATATATATATTTCTTAGTACGAAATTAATTTTTTTTCAAAAAACTGTTGAGGCATAACTTGAAGAAAATTTCAATTCGAACTTTTTACTATTTTATTGAACCAAATCAGACAAGTCGTTTTCCAGATATGCTTCAATATATGTTGCAACCTTGTTAATTTTACAAATGTCAATTTATCGCGAAAACCAGATCAATTAAAAAAAGTGGTTTGAAGGCTTAGTACTCCTTAATAATGTCCATCCGAAGTGACTGAGAAATCCCATACCGCAGAAAGAAAAAAATTTCCATTTGCAAACCTGTGCAATTTACGCTTTTTGCGAAACCATTCGTTTAGAACTTTTAAAAAGTACAGAATCGTACCATAATGTTATTTCATAATTCGACACTGATATTTAATACCAATGAGATATCAACTCTTTGTTGTTGAAATAAATACACTGTGTACAGTATGAACACATACGGGTTAAATACACTTTTGACACTAAATGGTAGCATTTTGTACAATAATTTTGATTATATTTTTCTGGGTCTAAAGCAAGATTATTACTAGGAAATAATTATAGAAATACCTACAGTTTATTTTGAAACAAGACTATAGAAATAAAGAAAGACATACGATTGAAGTTAAAATATGATCATGAGAATACAATTGATGATGAAATTGTTCTATAAAGAGACCATTGAATGAAGTTGAAATAAGTCAGGATTAAATTACAATAGATCCGCAAATAAATTCATTATAATCTACATGATTAAAGTTTGAATCAGACTATAAAAAGACCTACGATTAAAGCTGGAATAAGAGTAGAAAGAAACAAAAATTTTAACCTAAATTAAAACAAAAGGAAGGACCTCAATTTTAGCTAGAATTGGAATTGAAAAAGGCATGAGTTAAAAGTTCAAATTGGACCATAGAATGGGTCATAATTGAAGCTCGAATTACATTAAAAAAGACGTACGTGCTGCAATTGCAACTACATTAGGACCTTGCGAAGACTTATGGTAAGAGCTATAGAAAGATCTACGATTGCAGAAATAAGATTGAAAACACAATAGATTTACAATTTTATTATTTACAATAAAGTATGATCTAAGTTTAAAGATATAAGTGAATTTTAAAAGTACTTTTAATTAAGGATGAAATATTGCTTATATTTATGGTGGAATTAAACTCAATAAAATGCTAGAATTGCAACTGGAATAAGACTATGTAAAAGCCTTTCTTTGAAGCTAGTATATAAAGGAATAAGTCTATATAAAGACCTAAAATTGAATATAGTCCATAAAAAGATCTACGATAAGACAATTGGATCTTTTATTGAAACAAGACCTGGACTAGAAAAATATCTGTATTTACAATTAGACTTAGACATAAACTTAAGCCAGACTGGAAAAGAAAATGCTGAAAAGTAAATATTTCTTATTACCAAATTTTCAATTTCTCCCTCGCATTTTTATATGTTGTGTAAATAGAAATATATTGCGTCTATAAACTCTGTACTACACTGGTAATGTTAACATCCGAATTTCGTAAAATAAATCACCATAAATGTTCCATATCACACACATGAAATAACGACCAGCTCGTTGTTCCTTTTACTCATTCAATGGCAAATCGTATAAATGTGTTAGAAAGTGCGTCTGTTTCTAAAATAAGTCTATATGAATGTTGTTACGTTATATGACTCAATTTTTATTTCTGTTGTTGTTATTGTTGCTTTGCGTATCACCACCGTCATTATGATGATTATAAGAAACTTTGAGAAGGATGTGGGAAGATGTATGGGGAAGTATTTGACCAAAAATTCTATGTTCCAAGAATGACAGACATATACGTATATAACTAAATGTAGTCATTATGATTTTATGATACTCACAGAAATGCTTATATTCATATTTGGAGAGGATATGAGGATTGGTATGAAAAGTTTTTTTTTTAATTTTTGGGAAGAAATGGAACTTTACAAAGCTTTTCCACAGAGCGCATCGTAAAAAAACATCGGCTCTGCAAACAGGGTAAGCGTCAAGGATATATCGAAAATTAACAAACTCATATGCAAGCCGAAACGTTGATAGACGGTACGGGCAAAAAGATGGAAACAATAAAGGAAAGCCTACAACTTTTGATAACCACCCATTTTTCGACCTGACTAGCATGACATACAGAGGGACAGCAGGCGGAAAGAGATGTGAGACCTGATAGACCACAAATACTACACAGAGTTTCTCTCTGTTCAAACAACATGCTTACATGAGATTCAAACAACATGCTTACATCACATACAAATATGTAGAAGAGCTATAGGCTCTAAATAAAGCCCTAATCGGAAAATTATACACTGGATCTAAAGAAGTAACTAGGTTTACTAATACTAGACTTTAGTATAGTGGACATCTGCGGATAAAAAATGTAACGTAAAAGGTTCAACTAAGTTGCTGTCTAGAAAAAAAGTGGTGCGATCAGAACGACACATATATTAACAATTGTATTTGTCCAACCGATAGAAATTCGAGTATGAAATGAATCGGTTTTTACATCAAATCGCTTCGTTTCATCAATACACAATCGAAACACTGGACGTAAATACGCACAATATGCAAAAATTAGACAGGATGCCTAATGAAAATATTGCGGTCAATTATATTACCAGATCTTCTATCCTGGTCTAACGGAACCCTGGCTCAGATGCCCACGGATACTGGTAACCGAAACACCAGGACTGTTTTAGATTGCAAGAAACGACTTTTCCCGTAAAGTACATATAATTTGGATAGTCACCATGGAATGGTTAGAAATTGAAGGCGAATGATCTGGCAAACAAAGCTGGAGAATTAGTGGAAATAGACTTGGAAAATCCAAAACTTTTGAATTCAATAAAAACCTAGTTGAAATATTGGGCAAATGGCCCATAGAACATTATCGAATAATATACAATGGTCGGAATAGCCAAAATACTCCAGTGGAACCCAGCTGAGGGTAGAACTATGATTCTGTTAAGATTGAATAAAACAGATGTAAGCAAGATGATAAGCGTCCTAACGGTGCACTCAAGCAGCAATGAATGTAGAGCACGTAGAGAAGACATTAAATTGATATGGAATACACTGTATGTCACTGCCTAGACCTCGCATGATCAAAATCCCAAATTTTCGCAGATGGCACATTACCAGATCTAACTGATATCCAAGGAGTGGAATAGAAAAAACTAAGGAAATTCATACATTTTACACAGAAAAACTTATTACCGTATATTTTTCAATTAACACACTTGTTTCATATTGAATCTAAATTTAATAAATATATTCAAGTAGATATAAAATAAAATTTAAGTAAATTTTTTTTTCTCACTCAAGCTTTTAATTCAATCAATCATATACTTGATTGATTTGATAAATTTTTTAAATGGAAAAATTTTTCTGTTTTTCATTTTTTACAGTTTTTAGTAACTGATATACTCATTTTTGGGGGAAGTACTTAATTGAATGAATTATTTAATTTGGTGATTGGTGTCTTTTTTCTGTATGTATAAATTGTATATGGTTGCTTCATATTGCATTAATTGGAGATCACACAACAAGACGATGTGCTGGCTTAGAAGTATGTCAATAAGTCTTCTTCCCTACCTACCTACAATGTTGGAATGGGACTTTATACAATGAAATTTTCAAAGACCTTGGATTAAAGAAGAAATATAAGACGATCTGCAAATGAAAAGCCACAATAAAACTGTATAGAGACCTACGATTAGAGATTTAATAAGAATATATTAAGAATTACGATTGAAACTGGAATAGGACTTTATAATGACCTAAGATTGAAGCTGTACTAAGAAGATATTCTGACTTAAGACTAAAGCTGGAGACATTTGAAACACCAACAGAAGCAAACGAAAACTATCTTTAAGTCACCTTAACGTTATTTCTTTTTTATCTGCACAATAGTTTCGGAGTTACTCAGAAATTAGTGTCGAATAAAACAATTTTTCATGCAAAATTAAAGAATTTTTTTCCAGAAAATTTCTTTTATGAAATGAAATCGGCAAAAATGTTCATAATACTATGAATAAAATGAATGAAACAAAATAGGTGGATTTGATGGAATTTGACATGCTTAATAAGAATCTATTTTTATTTTTTTTTTTTCTATCACGAATTAATTTTTTTGTGCATAACTAATATCAACCCTCTTTTTATGCAGTCACACTTGTATAACTCGAGAACGGTTTGTCCAATTTAGATATACGCCCAATAGATGCCAATTAAAATTATATTCAAGTTATCTTAACACTATTTTCTTATCCGCTCAATATTTACGGAGTTATTCATATATATATATATATATATATATATATGATAGAAAAAATGAAAAAATCTGAAAGCAGATTAAAGTTTAGCTCGTCAAATTCCATCCACTACACCTGTTTTTTTTTTTTTATTTTTTAGCCTACCAGTGTATCTCCATTTAATTGTAGGTATGCAAATTTAAGATTTGTGCATCAATTTTGATGACACATGGTATTTTTTTTTCGTAGCACTACCAGCTTTACGTTAAAGATAAAAAACAAAAACATTTTTGCCGTTGTCAATTTTGAAAAGAACTTTTAAGAAAAAAAAAAAAAATATTCATTTTTGCAAGAAAAAATTTTTCGAGAACTATTTTCTATATAACTTCGAAAATATTCGAGCATATAAAAAATAATGTTAGAGATGCTTGAAAACACTTTTAGTCTGCATCTTTTAGTGTATCATTTATTTTATATACTAGTTTAACGCCCTTATTATGGGCGAAATATTAGACACTCCCATAAAAGAAATCCAGACCTAATAGAAAAGAATGAAAGCTAATTCGTGTTTAGCACAAAAAAATCTTAATAGTCCAACTATTCGTCTTTAAGGGAGGATAATTTAGCCGACTGGTGCAATTGAAGATTAAAGAAGACCATCTAATGACCTATAATAGAAACATACATAAGATATTAATTAATCTTACTACTGAAGCACTAATGACTCCACACAAATCTGTCATAGAAGATGAAATAAAACCAGATAAATACGTACGATTAAAGCTAGATTATAACTTTATAAAAACCTTCAATTAATGGTTAATGTGTATTTTATCAGGTTATACAATTGCAACTATATTAGGTCTATATAAAAGAATACGATTAAAGTCGGCTAAATATCTATGATTGAACCCTTATGATTAAGGCTGAAATAATACAAATCTTCAAGTTCCAAAAATTCGCACTGAAAACCTTTTCCCTCCAACCCTCATACAAAACAAATAAATACTATACTTAAATTTTTTTGTCACACCACTAGTAGTTGAGAGGTCCTTTTGCGTGTTCTTCTATCATTATCAAAGATATAATTTGTATGTTGTTTATAGCAGAGTCCATACATATAAATTTATTCCTAAGTATGTGTATTTCTAAAATATCGTTATAAACAGTCAGTTGTTGTTGTTAGGTGTACAAGAGTAGGTATTATTAGTATATATCCATTTATGTTGTCCTTCAAACCCACACAGATCCATAACTTGCACTTGAGATTTTAACCGCAGAAACCTTTAAAACAGAGAGAAAGAGAGTGTGAGAGAGAGAGAGAGTAAGAGGTCAAGTCTAAATCTTAATACTAATGATTGTTGAATAGTGTCCAAAGAATGAAGTGATGTTTGATGGTTGTTATGAAAACCATGTGACCACATGACAATCATGATGATAATGATGCGCAGTGTTTCCAAAACGTTTTTTTGTAACTTGTGATTCGTTAAAGATATCTGAATAAAATTTGACATGGCCAAAGCTGAGGTGTTTTCTAGTTTATTTGGAGGAGCACAGTGCCCTAGCTCGTCAGGGGGCTAGTGGGTGGACCTCTAAAGTGGCCATCTCGGGTATGTATTGTTATTATTATTACTATTTTTTTGAATCTTCAAAAATTCATGTTTTAAACATATATAGTCCATTTAAATCTCTCAAAAAAAAAAAAAAAAAAAAAATACATGTGTAAGTTCTCTCTTTTAGTTTAATAGATATTTATGTAAAAATAAATAGTTCTCCCATTTTTGACCTCGTTTTTTATATTATTTTCTATATGATGGGCTTAATTTGGGTCTTAAAATCATTTTTAAAATATCTACTAGTATCTTTATAAATTTCTGAATAATATTGCTGAAAATATATAAACATATGGATCCGATAAAAAGTTATATTAATCTGAAGTTGAAACTTTACAAAGAAAAAAATACATTTTTGGGTGTATTTTCTTCCAAATTTTCTAGTATTTTTTCAATTATATATTTTTTAATAGAATTTTAACAAAAGTGTCTAAAAACTCCAAAAACATGGAGAATCATAATTAGTGAAAATATGTTAAATTCGATCTAATTTCTTAAGACCATGACTCGAAAAACTTAATATTAAGATTTGAAGCATTTTTTGAGAAATAATGTTAAAATTTAAATTGAAATAAAATTAAAAGCAACAAAGATGTCTTATTGAAATTTTGAGATAATGTAGATAAACTTATCCTCAAATCAAAAAATTAAAAAAAAGAAAAATACACTTTTTTTGTACCAAAATGCCCTAAATCTCAATACGGGAAAAACATCTTTCAAAAATTTACTTCTTTCATTGAAATCGTCACCCTGTCGTTATAAAAGAAGTCCAACAGAAAATACTTTTTGCATGTTTTCCCAATATATCGAGGTATTTAACTAACTAATATATATATATATATATATATATATATATATATATATATAATAAAAAATCTAAAAAAGTGTACTTTAAAGTTTCAGCTTCAGACTAATATAATTTTTTTTTCGAATCCATCTGTTTATATGATTTTTGCAGAAGTATTATTTAGAATTTTGTGAGAAATATTAACAAAAAAAAAAAAAAAAAAATTAGAACACCAAAAAACGTAGCCAAAAATAAGAAAAAATCAACTTCGTCTTAAATATCTCTTAAAATAAAAGAGATATCCTACACATGTAAGAGTATTTTTTTGTAGAGATTTATAAGGAATATCTACGTTTAAAATTTTTTTACAACAAAATCATAAATTAATTTTTGAATATTAAAAAATGTATACGCCCGAGATGACCACCTTTGGAGATCCACCCACTACCCCTTCGACTCGCTAGGGCTCTAGCCATGTCAAAATTTTATTCAGATATCTTTAACGGCTCACAAGTTACAGAATTATTTCCAAAAAACGTTTTCGAACCACTGTGTAATGCTACAAATAAAGATGTGGAGCATAATAAAAACACAAAATTCCTCAAGAGTATACTTGGTCATTTGAAATATAAAGTAAGAGCATTTTTGTTGTTTTTTTTTTTTTTATAAAATGTTTTGTAATTTATAGGAAAATACTAATCGTATAAGTAATTTGTATGGAAGTAGTATTGAAATGATTTGTTGAGTAATGCTATAATGACTTAATATTATATATTGTTGGGAATGCTAAGAGATGACATTTTTATTGACCAACATGAAAAGGAAATTATTATATCTCTAAGACAACATGAATTGGGTTGGTAGGTTTTTTTTCAGTTCGACAAAAATAAAAAAAAAATATATATATGTAATGATTAAAATGGTTGATATTTGAGCAGAACAGAGTGAAGAAAGTTCGCTCTTCTATGCCCATACTAGACATGTTATTTGCTTGTCAAGGGAAAAGCTTAGTTATCTATTATATAGGTGTCATTATAAAACGACATCTGGTTGTTTACATGGAAAGGGTTTGACGCTCATAATCTTATTTCATATTTCTGTATTATTTTCCCCTTTTAATACCAAAAAAATGTATAAATGTAAAACCATAATTTTACCCTTAGTTTAACTTTCCACAATAATCCACACCAATCATTATTTAAAAGCTTTTTCTTTTTAATTATCGTTGATTTCAAAATTTCTCTTGTTTTCTATTAATTTAACTTTAATCCTGCTATGCCACTTTATTTTTTTTTTGCTCTAACTGCAGCAATTTATATTTAAATTTATTTTCCTAAAACTTATTCTATAAATTTCATTTAAGAAGAAACAAGATTTCATACTTAATTTTGATATTTTAACCACCTTAATTAACATGATTATTTGCAAATGAAAATTTTCAATAAAGAAAACCTCTTATGTTATGCTTCTTTAAATAACTTTCATTAAAAATGGAAATTATTTTACAATAAACTTATTCTACAAACCATTAAGAAAATGGTGGTAGTGATGATGCAGTAGTTTACAGAACTGTTTTCAAAGACTAATATTTAAACGTATACATATAACAAATATATGTGTACAAGTGTGTGTATACATATGTGTGTGTTCTATGTGTTTTCGTGTCTTTTCTTATAAACTGGTTTTACACCATTCACAGCAGACATTGTAATACTTTAAATCTACTGTAATCTATTTAAGCTGCTTTTAATTCTTTTGCAAACTACTAGTTACTAACGCATCGACTGCAGGAATTGAAAAGTTTGGGGGCTGGCAAAGAAAAATACTATACATCTGCTCATTATCTTGTACTTTATTAATTACTGAGTTCATCTGTCTCCACCGGCAGTTTTTGACAGATGGGACTCAAAAAATAATATGTGTGCAAAAATTGGGTCGATCGGTTGTAAACCGGCCAGTCGACTTTAACTTTTGTCCTAAAAAAAGTCATAAAATTAACTAAAATCTTTATTGCACTGTAACTCTTTAATATGACATTTTGCGAAAAAAAATTATATAAGCTGTTTTAATCAGAAGAAAAAGTAGAAATTTTTGACATATAATTTTTTAGCCCACTATGAGTTGTTGTGATGTTATAAGCAATTAAAGTATAAATTTATACATGGACTTTTTTTAAAAACGACCTCGTTTAATGTGGACCTTGTCTGTTAGCAATTATTGAAATTATTTTGCAGAGTATGATTTGTAGCTTTTATAAATCGATACATATTTCCACATATGCTTATTATTTTAGCACAAATGGACCAAAATCTGACAATGAGGTATACATTTTCAAATTGTTACACAAATATTGGCATAAAGTGCAGAGTACAGCATGAATTTTTGGATCGTTATAGCGAGTATTAAATTATTGTTGAATTAAACATTTGTTAGAAATTTAAGTGTTGCCGATTAACCAAAAATTATAAAAATTGATATGTCAATAAAATAAATAAATAAATATTATTTATTATAAATAATAAATAATATAAATTATAAATAAATATTAATAAATATTAATTAATCCTTTTTCTTAAATATTCGTAAAAAAATTAAAACTAACACAGCTTGTATAATGTAAGATGAAGACGTATTAGATATGGAACAGAAGTAACTTACTTGCGAATTCTGCTATTTGAATAAATAAATGCAATAGCTTTGTTGATAAAGAATACTAAAACAACAGAGAAAAAATTTAGGATGGAATCGAAGTAAAACAAATACTTGTTTTTTTATGAATTTGCTAGTTAATTTGGAAATATATTTTTATTTAAATATTTACAAGCTATTATGAAATATGTTGTTCATTTTAAATATATCACTTCCATTTTTAAAGTCAAAGAAGTGATAAGGTATTTATCTGTAAAAATAATAGCATGGCAGTTGATCGGGAACACTTAAATTTTGAACTACTGTTTGATTAAACAATGATTTATAATGATCCAAAAAGTCATGCTATGCCCTACATTTTATGCCAATGTTTGTGTAACAAGTAAAAAATCGGTACCTAAAAGCTGGATTTTTGTGTATCTGCGCTGGAATATATTGATTTATTAAAACTTCAAAACTTACTGTACAAAATAATAAAAATCGTTGCTAAAAGTTTAGGTCCATCCATATTGAAACCAGAGCCTTTTTTTACAAGTCTATGTATAAATTTTTACCTTGATTGCTTACAACAAAATCATAGTACACTAAAAAATTATAAGTCAAAAATGTCTGTTTTTTTTCTGATTAAAAAAGCTTATATAGTTTTTTTTCTCAAAATTTTAAATTTTAAATAGCGCAATAAAGATTTTAGTTATTTTTAAGACCTTTTTTTAGGACAAAAGTCAAAGTCGAGTGGTCGGTTTATGACCAATCGACACAATTTTGACACACATATTATTTTAGTCCCATGTACCAGAAACTGCCAGTGGAGCAAGCAAAATCAAAGCTTTTGTAAATCCCATATTTCACCATTCTTAAACAATGCTGGACCTAGGGTGTAACAATCAAATTAAAATTTATTTCCTAACAATTTTTGATTTTTAATATGTGTATAGGAAATATATATATATATTTTTTTTTATGAATTTCATTTTGGGAAAATAGTGAGAGAATCAGACCACTTTTGTTAAAAATAACATAAATTTTTCATACTCATTTTAAAGTGTTGAAATAATTCATACAAATTTTCAACACATTTATATTGGAATGTATTGAGAATCTTAGGATATTCTTAAATATTTTATTTCAGAAAAACCAAAAAGGGTCAAAGCAAAAATCGAAAATTCCAAATTCAAGCGCAAATATGTACCTTTTTGACCATAAAAGTTATCATAGGCGAGTAAGCATATTTTTTATCTTATCAACAAGCTCTTTGCAAAGGTTTTTAAATCTTTAAATTCGGACTTGACTTGTGGAAGTTGTACCTCTTGAAACTTTTTCATAATCGAGGTGGTCAACTTTGACACCCTGTAGCTCATCTCGTATTAGAATAAGGTGACTACAATATCTTTTTCTGAAAGCTTAGGTTCTTCTCTATAACTATCTCATACATATCCATTCAATCCGACCAGTAGTTTGGGAGATTCAAATTTATTACCAACTTTGTTTTGATCGGCCGCACTGTGTTGCAATCGATTAAAGCTAATTTGGAATTATATGTATTCCTTAGGATTATGCTAATCCAGAACTATAAAATATCATTAAAGAATCTATACGAGTAAAACTAAATCTGGGCTCAAATCTTAATAAATAATGTTAAAGCATAAAATTAAGAACATACTTTCAAGATTTATATATATATATATATAATAATTAATTCTTAAAAAATTTAATAATTAATATAATTAATTCTTAAAAAATTATGTAATCTTGACAAAACTCTTTTCTCTAGACGTGTAAATTTCAGGTTGGACACTCATTTAGTTTAGAAGTTATGGACCAAATGATATGTGAAAAATAAATTTATTTCGAAACTTATAAAACGAAAGTTATTTAATAGATTTTAACGGATTAAAATAAATTGTTTAAAAAAGAATTCTAAAAGTATTTTTTTTTTCTTATAAAGAAAACATTTTCTCATATTCTAAATGAGCAATAAATAACACTTTTTTATGATTGCTATTTTTTTTTTTTTCAAAAATTTGATTTATGTTAAATGCAAAATTTAAACGACTTGTCATGCCAACAACTAACTACTTTGAAATGTCATTATATGACATTGTACGTAACAGTAATGAACAGAAAGAGAAAGTTTTTAATTCTTTACAACACTAAACCATTTTAAAACACGTGCCAACAAATCATTTTTTTTTAAACTTTGCGCATTTCATGAAAGGAGAGAGAATAAATGAAGAATACATGTAGAATCAGAGATGGAAAAGAGCTTCTTTTATATTGTACCAACCATATAAATGAAAAGTACTGTTTCAACGATAATGGTACCAATTTGGTCAATATATTTTAACTACAAAAATTTAATACGAGTAGATTATAAACATATTTTTATTAAATAATTTTAGTAGAAGTAATATCTGCCGTTTTTAAATTGCAGTAACAAATTTAAGATCGCAGAGAAAAAACATGGTTACAATATTATCACTACATCAATATTATGTTCTCATTGTTAATTTTCTTGAATTTTAATAACTCTGTGTTAGTGATAACAATGTTTTTGTTAAAATTTTGCCATTTAAAGAGTTTACACTCAATAAAAATTTTAATTTTTTTAAAAATTATATGTTTTTAAATATTTTTACCAGAAACAAAATTTTATTAATATGAGAAATATCATTACTTCTACAACCATTAAATATTCGTACTGTTTTTCCTTGTTCTTAAACCATATTCTGTTTTTAAACCATATTAATATTATTATTCCCATGTTTTAAGTAAATATAATACTTATCTTTTTCACAAACATACTGGAAAAATTCAATACTTGTTTGTTTTTAGATATATCTTGTTTTTAATGTTTGTTTTCATTGTAATTTTCATTTAGTTTATGTATGACTAAATCTAAATGGACAAGGTTTAGTTATACTCGGTGTGATTCAAGCAATATAAGATATTGATTAACTACCATTAAAGGGGTTAATTAAAAAAACATATCTTCCATTTGGACCACATTTGGTGGTGCAAATATATAAAATATATGTAAATATAATAAAAACTAATAAACACTTTTCTCTATTATTTTTAATAAAAAAAAATTATAAAAATAGTAATTTTTAATTAATACGTTTTATTTTAATATACGATAAAATGGAATAATAATATGACAAAATGAAATAATAACGTGATAAAATTGGATAGCAATATGATAACATGGGGCAATAATATGATAAAATGGAATAATAATATGAAGAATGGCAAAATAATATTATAAAATGGAATCATAATATTAGAATGTGGTATAATAAATACAATAAGATAGAATGATAATATAATAATATCAAATCGTAATCTGATAGAATGGGCTAATAATGTAGTAAGATTGTTCAATTATATGTAAAACTAGAATCATAACATGAAAAAACAAACAATATGTTATTCTTATATTATATTTTTTTTCTCTGCGTGAGGGCAACTATATGGAGACCATTGGCAATAAATCAAAAACCCGTTTTATGTTAAGAAATATTATACAACCTTAAACAGGACATTTTTCTAAACAATCTTTGTTCACAACAATTTGTGTGTGGTTGTAACTGAAGTCTAAAGGGAAAGAAAAATTAATTACTCTTAAATGAATAAAATTCTTATTTTCTCATGGCATACATTAGAGTCAGAAAATATAATCTGACATTATAATAAAAATAAAAAGTTTTACTGTTTATTATAGCTAATTTTGTTAAAAACTAATGTAAACATTTTATCAATAAAGTATAATTACTAGACACCTGCAATTGTTCATAGATATTATTAAATTGTTCATAATGAAAATTTTAGGAATTTTGCAAAACTTTTGTTAATGAAGCAAATGAAAATAGTTTGGAATGAAAATATCAATAACAAATGTTCTAAAATGGCAAAATTCCAAGGAAAATCTGTTAAAATAATGTTTTGAAATTTGCATAAATTTACTCGCATTCTGCACATCATTTTGATAAAAAGCGCTTCTGTTCTGTTCAAAAAGTAGCTAAAAATCATTTAAAACTTAAAATTTTCGAAAGAAAATTTCAAAAGCTTTTTACAAATTGAAAATATAAATGAAAATTTAAACAAGACTGAAAGTCTTCTTGACTTTTGATTCATTTGAAAAAATATAAAAAGAGATTATAATGCTTAAAAAATTATGCTTAAATGTTATGAACTGAAATCAATGAAACTAAACTTTTATATTTATGTATAAACTTTTTTCTGTGTATTTATTATTGTTTATGAAAGATTTTAAAGAAACCAATAATGGCAATGTTCAAATGAAAATTGTGAACTATTGTCATTTCCTTTTCGGTGTTATGAAACATAAAAAACTAATATTCATACATACATACATACATACATACATATTATACATACATACATACCAAATTTCATTCAATTATTTTCAAAATGGTTTAAAATCGAAATTCGCAAAATGTTAAAATAGAATGTCCAACTGGACATTCTGATCTTTAAGGTGTATGTAAAAGTTGTGGATAATTCTGGAGAAAAGAATTAAAAAAATCTTTAATTATATTTTTATTGATTTTTCATTAACTTTTAAACATATTTAAAATTTAAAGAAAATTATCTTTCCAACGATATCAATAATTTATGTTAAAATACCGCGGTTTATTTAATGCCATGTAGTTTTGCCCCTATGTGCAAAGTAGAAAAATTAACTACAATTCTTTCTTTTGTTAATAATATTATAGCAGAAAACTTTCGATAACAATAGATAGAACTTCAAAAATAACTCTCGAAATGGCGTATTATTTGGTAAAAAAGAAAGATTTAGATTTCGAATTTCACAATGCACTTATTAATAAAATCGAAAGGTTAACTCATAAAGGCGGATTTTAAGTACTTGTGAATATTTGGACTCAGCCTTGTTGGTATTTAAATAAAAAATATGTAAATAAGATTATATCAAATTGTACCAAATCAGTGGAAATAGTACTACGGTACAAACAGATATAAAAATGTACAAAAAAAAAAAAAAAAAAATCAATTGTACTATGTTTGCCATCCGTGTATAGAATACATGTTCATATTTATAACATTTAAATAGCGAAACTCTTAAGTAATGAGAAAAAAAGAAATTTTGAAAAAAAAATATAACGCTAACAGTGATATGACAGTTTCAATGATTTGATTTTGTTTAAGCTTTGCAAACTGAAACGCAAATATAGTTGAAATAACTTTGCTAATTGTTCTTAAAAATTTACTCCCATTCTCTTAAGGAGATAAGTACTTTGTAATGTATCTTTTTTTATAATAATAAATTAAAGCTGGTAGGTATGTATAAAATTGTAATTATTTGCCATGTTTGCTTGTGTGGTTGCTTAATGATCTATGAATGTTGAAGTAATTAATAAATATGACAAACAAATAATGTTGAGAGATTTTCTACAATATTAATGTCATTTAGTTAAAAGAAATCAAAGAAGCTTTAAAGTGAGGATTGTAGGTGGAATATGTCTATATGAAGCTGGAAAAGACTTTATAAAGATCTGGCATTAAAACTTGAATAAGACTTTGTAAATACCTACAATTGAAGGTGGAAGAAAACGATTAAAAAGCTGCGATTGAGCTGAAATTAGAGTATAATAATTTAATTTGGAAGAAAAGAAAAGAAACACCTTATAAGTCGAGATAAAGACCTACGATTGAAGCTAGAATAAGATGATATAAAGACTTACGATTGTAGTTGTAAGAAGATGATTAAATAGCTATTATTAAAGCTGGGATAAGACGATTTAGTGATTTAAGTGAGATTAGGTCTATGTAAAAAAGGATGATTGTACCTGGAATAAGAAAATTCAAGACCTACGACTGAAACTGGAATTAGTCCATATAGCTGCGACTGAAGCTGGAGGAAGAAAAAAAAAAGAGCTACGATTAAACCTGAAATAAGACTATACTATATAATCCTACAATTAAAGCTGGAATAAGGCAATATGAAAAGCTAAGAGACAATATAAACACCTACGATTAAAGCTGGAATAACTCAGTATAAGTACCTAATAAGTCGTCATAAAGAAGTGAAAATAAGATGATAAAAATTCTATAATTGATGTTGGAATAAGACGATAAAAGCTCTGCGATTGAATCTGGAATAAGATTATACCAAGAGTTGCGATTGAAGCGGGAATAAGACGATAAAAACTATACGATTGAAGCTAAAGTAAGAAGATATAAACCCTACAACTGAAGCTGGAATAAGATAATATAAAGACCTACGAGTGATGCTAGAAGAAGACGAAAAAGAAGCAGCAATTAAAGCTGGAATAAGATGATACAATGACCTCTGATTGAAGCTGAAAAAAACCATGTAAACGTTTACGATTGAGGGTTTATTAATTTTATATAAAGATATGGAATAGATAATAACATGATATGATGACGTGCAATTAAAGCAGTTATAAGAGTATATAAAGACCTACTATTATAGCTCGAAAAAGACTATACAAAACCTGTAAGAAAATGATATACAAAGCTACTTTTAAAGAAAAAAATAAGTCGATATAAATACTCACGAAAAAAATTATAAATTAAATTATAACGACTTTAGACTAAAGCTAAAATCGGATTTTGTAAAAACCTAAACCTAAAGGTTATAAAAAACCTAAAACTAATATGATTCAAACTTCAACATTCCTACTTTTCCATTCAGCTATTAATGTATTAAAACTCTGATACTACATTTCTTTTTTTTTTTAATTTCCAACTAGTCTATCATTTTAATAATGTTGTACAGACTTTTGAAAAATGTCCAAAATCACAGTAAAGTTCAAATTACTACTAATTGCTAAACAATTTTTCCTGCACCAGAACGATAACATTAGTTCTACGGAATACCAACATAATTATAATTGCAGTAAGAAGAAATGCCAATAGCAATTTTCCTAATACTTAATTACTCACAAACCAAAAGGGAGACAGACACCAAACAGTAAAGACCAACATAATTTTAGTTTCTTTACTCAAAAACCAGTTTTCTACTGCATAATACAATGGCATGAATAAAAAGAGAAAATTAATGCAAAAATATTATTATTATTTTTTTTTTTTTCAAAATTCTTACAACATTCTTATGACCCAATATTTCTAGCATGTTTAGTATAGATAATAAATTTGCCAGTAGTACGTTCTCTTGGCTGGTTGGCTGGATAGCATCAATAGTATTAGCAGTCAAGAAGTAATAATTGCTGCAGTTGTTGTTTGTTGATTATGATGCTGTAAAAGTTTCAAAGTATTTTTATAGAATTTACAACAGCAACCACTTGCTGTCTGGTGAAAATTATTTTATTATTTTTTTAATTTGTTAGGAAAATTGTTTTGTTATTTAGTTGATTTTTCTTTAAGTATTTTGTTCCTAATGAAGTTTAAAATATCAGAGCTTGTTTGCCAATACCATTAAATGGCTTTGTAAACTTGATGCGGAAAATGAAAACTTCAATGGACGCGTAGGACATAAAAAAATATAAATCTGCATTTGAAGCTTAGTGGGAGTCGTTTAAAGAGTGATAATTGTAGATTATAACAAAATTATGATTGTATGGAGTTGGAACCTACTATAGAATCTAAATTGGAGCTTTATAAATCGAATTAAATTAATTTAAACATCTGCGATTGAAGGTATACTGGAATTATATAAAGACCTATGAATAAAGCTAAATTGAGACTAAATAAAGAGCTACAACTGAAACTGAATTTAAACTATTTCAAAATCTATAAGTAAAGATAAGCTGTGGCCTATGATATCAGCTAAAATGTAGCCATTTATACACATACGATTGCAACAAAATTGGGACTATATAAAGACCTAAGACTGAAGCTAAATTATGTCTTCATAAAGATCTACTACGACTGAAACTTAAATGGGACCATATAAAAATCTACGATTGCAACTAAATTTTAAACATAAAGACCTGAAGCTACGATTACAGCTAAATAGAGACTATATAAAGGTTAACGATTGTGGCTAAATTAGCACTATTTATAGATCTACGATTACAACTAAATTAGGACTTTATAAACCCCTATAATTGAAGGTAAATTTTGACTCCATAAAGATCTGCAACAGCCGCTAAATTGGGACTACATAAAGATCTGCGACTGAAACTAAATTTGGTCAATTAAAGATCAATAAGTAAAGCTAAATTGGGACATATGATTGCAGCTAAATGGGGTTATTTACAGATCTACGATTGAAGCAAAATTGGGATTATATAAAGAAATACATTTGCAACCAATTTGTGAATATAAAGACCTACGATTATGACTAAGCCGGGACTATTTACAGAACTACGATTGCAAAAAAAATTGCGGCCATATAAAGATTTCTGACTGAAGCTAAATTAAGACTCTTAAGCTGGGCTATATAAAGATATATTATTGAGGCACAATATACAACTATGAAAAGCTTAAATAGAATTACATAAACATAACAAACATACATAACAAACAAGTTTCAACTGAAAATAAATTTCATTGTCATTTTCATTTCATCTAAAAAAAAAAAAAATAATATTTACCGAAAATACGTATGACTCCAGTTTCATTAAGTAGTTGCCTCATGTGACCTTTATTTAAGATATACAAATGCCATAATATTGTTGCATACTTTTAGGCTTGATGAAATTTAATTAAGTTTCATTCGAATTACAATTTTCTAGGCATCAAGTGCATTTATCCTAGTCACTATATACTCGTAATACCCCATCTGCATTTTCTTCTCTATCTCTCTCTCATTCTATTTATATATTTTTAATCTTCTTAGTTTCTAGAGAGTATACAGATTTACGTACGATACAATAGAGAATTAATTTAAATGGATATTTGCAGTGTATGCATAATAGCTTCTGTAATTTTAACAATACAATTTTCAAATTGAATGCGTAAGTATTTTATGAACATGATGTTTGCCATAGTGTGGCATTTGGCAAACAAAATAGCAGCAGTTCCTTTTATAAAATAGATAGTTTTATGTTTGAAAATAAAAGTTGTATAAGTAATGAATTCAATTTACTTAAATGGCTTAGAGAGGGTATTTTTAAAATTCAAAAGCTACTCGGTCAATATGTCATTTTAGGGGTTAAATATTATTTCTTTTTTAAAATTCAATAGAACGGGTTTTTCCTTTTTTTTTTTTGTTCTTTTGCTGGTATTCTTAGAATTTAAATTATTTTATTGTATTTGAGAGTGTTATGCTTTTTAGTATACATTTGCCTTTTAAATTATTGTTGCTTATGCAGCACAAAAGCTTAATTTGAAAAATATAATATTCCATTTTCAAAGATACCGATCCCATTAACATATTGTAATTGCTACACTCCGTTGCAGAACTGTAAATACACCACATAAATACAACATAATGAAAATTAGCAAAATACTGGTGCATATTTATATAAACGCATTTAAAATTTTTGTTTTTATTTGAGGAATATTCGTTTCTCTTAACCAAAAAAAATGTTGTGTTGTAGCAATAACGGGCGATATAACGGTACTTTTTTATGCAAGAAATATTTGTTTCTTACTTTTGTTGTTTTCTTTAATTTAGCAATCCGAGAAAAATGTTCCTAAAAAGTTATTGCAAGAAATATATTAAAAAATTTTAACAGTTTTAGTTATTTATTTCACTTAAGGTAAGTTTCTGATGACAACATCTCTTTTTACTGGAAATATTTTTGTTTTAATTGAGAAATTTCTTCAGCTTAAAGGATAACCAAAGGAACAGGAAAAAATTCCAATTAAATTTTTTCGTCATCAATGCTGTTCTAACGGAGGAGCTAATCGAGGCTTTCTTATGAAATGAATTGCTACACAAATAAAAAATAAACTTGACCTTCCTGTCACTACCAAACATGTCGCACACATTTTGCGTACAGAAAATGGAAGAAACCAACATGTAAGTCAATGTTATAACGGCATCATAAGGAAAATCGTTTATAATTTGCGCGCAAATACATGAAATGGGCAGATTAGTGGAATAAAGTTATCTTTTCCGATGAAAAAAAAATAATAAAAAATAAATAAATTTGTAAATTCAGTTTAAGGAAATTCGTATGTCGAAACGCAATTTCGGTGGAGGCAGCGTTATGGTTTGGGCAGCCTTTTCTGTTGCAGGAAAATCAAAAATATGTTTTGTTCCAAATAAAATGAACAGAGCAATTTATAATGAATTGTTGGAAGATGCTCTTCTCTCATTTGTGAATGAAAAAGTGGATGAAGATTTCATATTCCAACAGGATAACGCTGGTTTAACGAACATAGTATTCTACTGGCCGGCTTGCAGTCCGGATTTAAATCCAATGGAGAATCATGGGTACATGGCCCATAAAGTTTACGCAAGAAATGCACAGAATAAAACCATAATGACAATAACGGAGTAAGAACTAAAAATTAAGCAAGCTTGGGAAGAAATTAGACGAATCAATGCCAGACCAAATTTTTTAAGTTATCCAAAACAAAGGTTCATCAACACATTATTAATAATGCTAAATCGGTTCATTAGTTTAAGTGCGTATATAGGAAAATGCCATAAAAAATGGAATTGAACTACTAAATTACAAAAAATAAAAAATAATAATAATAATGTACATTTGAAGTTTTTGTTATTAATTTTTTAATTGAAATCAATAAATAATTTAAAAAATTAATTTGTAGTACTTCAATTATTTTTTAGCCCCATTTTTGGTAAGTTGATTAAAAAAATTGTTGTGCGTTTATAGTAATATTCACCAGTGTCTGTAAGAGCAATTAAAATAAAAAATATTTCTATGAAAATTTGTTTTATTTTTTATTACTATTTTTTTTTAATTTTACTATGTATCTTAAGGTGGGAGTTACTTAGCAGTGTTTCATAACTATAAACACACTTAACTAAATATTTCAAGGTTTGTAAAACGAAAAGAGCAAAATATAAAAAAAAAAAAAAAAATAAATATAAATTAATAACACAAGTCAACACTAGTTTTGGTGCCAAGGAACTGTATATATTTTTCAAACTAGGACTTCATACTGATTACAAAAATAACAAAAAGTTGGAATTCTTACGTGCAGTTTTCTAGTATTTCGCTTTTGTGCATATAAATGAAAAAAGTGATTTTTTGCATTATTATTTACATAAAAACTTTCTTTTTCGTGACTTTCGTGAATGATGTGCAGTGGGAAGGTCTCGTTGCATTCCCCAACAGTAGTCAGCCATCATATGCCGACCCCATCGGCCTTGGTACCTCTCTTCCATAGTTTTCAGATCCTGATGAAACCGCTCCCCTTGCTCATCGCTAAAAGATCCAAGATTATCTGGGAATCGGTGGAGATGACTATGAAGGTAGTGCAATTTGATAGGCATGTTGCATCCCAAGTTTCTAAAGTTATCTAGCATGTCGTTAACATTTTCGCGGTAGTTGCTTGACTTGTAATTTCCAAGAAAGTTTTTAATAACTTCAACAAAAGAATTCCAAGCAGACCATTCCAAATCATTCATTGAATTTAGGAAACTGGAACCTTTAATTAATATTTTTATTTGTGGACCATCAAAAACATCCGCTTTTATCTTCTCTAAGCTAAGTCTTGGAAATTTTGTCGTTATATAAGAGAAACACTGGCCATTTTTAACCAGGGCTTTGACAAACGTCATCATCATTTGTGGACCATCAAAAACATCCGCTTTTATCTTCTCTAAGCTTAGTCTTGGAAATTTTGTCGTTATATAAGAGAAACACTGGCCATTTTTAACCAGGGCTTTGACAAACTTCATCATAAGACCTAGTTTAATGCGCAAGGGAGGCAATATAATTGTGTAAAAGTGCACACTTCAGGCTTCGTTTGAAGCTATCTATAAAGAGGCGCCATTCATTCGGAAAGACCCATTGCCAAAATAAGACCTTGCACCTCAGAACAAAATACAATATCGTCTTCCGAATGAAAAAATTGTAGTAAGACTTGCGCTCTTTTGCGATAGTATGTCACTTTTGAATGTGATGCCAACAAGTTTCTTTCTTTTAGTCTAGAAGCCAATATCTTTGCAGATTCCTTAGGTAATTCAAGATGGTTTGGGGTTTGTAGATGATATTTCTTCAAAATCACTATCGCTACTCATTTTGTCAAGGATTTTTTCAAATAAGGTTTCATTTTTAGAGCATAATTTTGGAACAGCTACTTCCTCAGAATGTGGTAGAGGTCTTCTGGCTGATTCTACGACTGAATAAATAAGTTTTTTCAGATTAATTCCACGTAATTTATAAGATATATAAGCACTTTTTGTAAAATTCGTTATAGGTTTTCTAAACTTTTTAACGGTGTACTCACCACAAATGTAACAAAACTTCGCGACGACGACATGTTATTAAAATGAATTTATTAAACAAAATTACCGATAGGGTTTCAAGTCGGGCCGAAAAAAGTACGTTGGATAGCTATTATTAGAAATTGACATTGTATCCAAATTACACGTAGGAAAAATTTTTTTTCACGCTTTTAGTATTACCAGTGTCGGCATATTACAGAACCACTAACGGTTTCTCGGCACCATTTAATTTTTTTTTAATTTGTTGACTTGTGTAATGAGTATGTGCAGTAATATTTTTAAATATTAAAAAAACACCTCTCACCAGCTATCACTTCACCAGTGTTGCCGTAATTTTTTCGGACCTCCACGCATCAATTATTGATGGAAAGCGCTTCCATATTTCTGGTTTTCAAAGTAAATCAAACGAAAATCATGCAGGCGAATATATATAACGTTTTATATATATATATATATATATATATATATATATATATATATATATATTTATATATATATATATATATATATATATATATATATATATATATTTATATATATATATATATATATATATATTTATTTATTTATATATATATATATATATATATTTTTAATATTTCTATATTTCTGTCAGGTGAATCAAGGGGACTGAAGCGTTTTTTGGTTGAAAATTGGCTCATATCTGTGAAAACTCTCCACGAAAGGAACAATTTCGTTATCTATGTTATGTTATCTGTAGAAAATTGTTATGTGTGCTAAGAAAACCATTACTTGAGCATAGAAAGATCTCAAACGTATTGCAAATCTGTCTATGAAATGTATTTAAATAAAACGTCGAAAATACTTTAGTAGGTAACTGGTATACCTTTTTTGATATGGAAATATTTAATCTAACCCTCTGGGTCGCGTTTAATAGTTATGACAGGATCTACGAAAGGATTTTTCATACCTACACAAAAATACATTTTGGTGGTGAATTTTCAATGCGTTTTGAATTTTTCTGTATGGTTGCAATAGTTGCGTTGTCATCTTAAGAATTTTAAGAATTCTTTAGAGCACATTGGAATGTTATAAGACGAACTTGTGGAAAAAACGCCACAGTACATACGGTTCTGGATACATAACAAAAAAAAAAAAAAAAACAATTTTTTTTTTAACTGCATGCATGATTTCCGGGTAAAACCGCATTTAAAAATATTTGGGGAATATTATGCCGTCAGATTTACATTGTAAACCATAAGTATGAAAGTGCTTTCAATCCAAAATAACCAGTAATTGATGATGGCAACACTAGTGAAGTGAAGGCCGATGAGAAAATTTTTTATATTTAAAAATATAACTATGCATATTTATTATTAATTTATATTCTTTTTATATTTTGTTCTTTTCTTTTTAAAAATGTTGAAGTTTTTAATTAAGTGTTTTTATAGTTATGAAACACTGCTAAGTAACTTTCACCCTAAAATACATAGCAAAATTCAAAGTAGAAAAAGATTTCATAGAAATATTTTTTGTTTTAATTTCTCTTATATATTGCCAATTTGTATTATACTACGACTTGAATATCTCCAGAAATCCGCAAAAATGTGGTGTATTTATAGTTTTGCAATGGTGTGTACTTTTAATGCTAATGTGTTTGGATACTTATACTCATGTTTATGCTTATATATTGTGTCTTAGATAGATGACAGATAATTATAGTTGAATATATTGTAAATAACACCTAAATCTGGTTGAACGGCTAATACTGTTTTCTTTTCTGTCTAAAATATTTCCTTTATTCTGCCCTTTAAATTCTTTTGTGTTGAGTTCTGAAAAAATGTGATACGTTTAAAAGGGTCAGATGTTCTTTTCTAATAGTGTTGCGCCTAATTTTAAAAAATATGTTACATTTTTAAATCTCAAATTAAATAGAGGGCAAACAATGCTGCACTTTAATAACAGCGAACTTAAACATTTTTTGCGAGAAGAATTTATGTTTAATATTTAGTGCTTTAAACTTGGTTTTCCACAAAATTATGAAAATTTCACAAAAATTGCAAAATTTTATCAAAAATTATAAATTCACCAGAAACTCGAAATTTCACAAAAAAAAAAAAAAAAAATCCAAAATTTCAAATTTTTCAATAAGACGAAATTTATTTTTAAAATTATACCAAATCCCAAAATTTCGAAAAAAATTTTCACCAAAAATGCAAAATTTCGAAATTTCAGTAATATTATGAAATTTATCCGAAATTTCACCAAAAATTTGCAATTTCGTCAAAAAAATTTAAATTTCACCAAAAATTTTAAAATTTGCCAAAAACACTATTTGTTTTATTTTAATCATAAAAAGGTTACCATTTTATGAGGGTGAAGTTAATCTTTAAATAATTTTACACAGTAACAAGGTAACATCTTTCTTCCGAAAAGAAAACGTTATAAGACAAATATTAAATAAAATTGTTATGAAATTTAACTTATAATCAACAAGAGTGAAATTTCAAAATCATTGCTTTCCACCTCTGATCCGTAGTATTTTTGTTTTCATGCCTTTGATCATTGAAATATTGTTAAAACACAATTTAAAATGTATTTATTTCTCCCATATTTCGTTGCATTATTAACTTGAAGCCAATTAAAATGATTTTGATTTGTTGGCCAATGCATATAAGATGATTTTTTGAAACTTGAGAATGGTATTTCGCCAATGTTGTTGCATTTATTAAGGAATGCAATTTAAGATTCTGTTTTTAATGTTAATTATTCGTGGTAGAACTTAGATTAAAAGCATTCATACTTTAAGAATCTGCAACTACATATTTACTATTTATTTTTCAGTTATTTTTTAATTATTCTTACGAAAAACTTTGTTTTTAATTTTCTTTTATTTTTTCCTTTTCAGATATAATTCATGGCAAATTGTTTCAAAATAATCGTTTCCTGGAGATTGATTATGCTCAAGGTCGTGATATACCACCTGGTTATACGGCCAAAATTGCCGAAACTTTACAGGATTGGATTGATTCATGTGATGCCATCTCTAATTGTATTGTGGATCAAATAAAACGTGCTAATGCAGAAAAAGCTAAGAAATTGGATAATAAAAAACAAATTGAACAGGAGGTGAGAAATCTATTTATTTTCTGCCTGTTTCTCTATGTCGAACGAAAATTTCGTTTCGATAATTTTTATTTAAATTTATTTTTAACTTATTTATTGTTTTCCACATATTTTTCGAAACGAACTTTTCGTTCGACATGGAAAAATAGGCAGAAAACAGGCAGTTTATTTTATATTCATCTAGAACCTCATATATTTAAATTGTGTTGATAAAAAAACTCTGAACGTCTCACAGTATGTCATTTTTGTCATTTTCTGATTTTAAGCCTATAATTTTAGAATTTCTCAGAAAGACATTCGGACGGACCCATAGCGAATTGTATACTGTTTGGTATTATAATAACTCATTTGGTTTCTAAGATATTAGAAAAAATGTTGCGATAATATATTTAAATTTAGATAAAATATTTAAATACCTCAATAACTTCGTAAATGTGTTTTTAACGGAGAAATTGGGTTTTCATTTATGATCACTCATATTTCCTACCAAAAATTGATTTTCATAAAAAAAATTATAGAAATCTTTAAACCTCAATAACTTCGTTAATATGCGTTTAAATGAGGAAATGGCCTTCATTTATTATTACCCGTACTTCCTGGCGAAAATCGATTTTTATATAAAAATCTTTAAACCTCAATAACTTCGTCAATATGAGTTTAAATGAGAAAATGGCCTTCATTTGTGATCACCAGGGAAACTATAAATATGCAATTGCATGTTTTTTTCTGTACATCGATAAAATGTTTATCCGTTTCAGAACAAATAAAACATTTTGGCATCAAAGACATATTTTTGCATGTTGTGACTTTTAAAACATATTTATGGAATATGTTGTTACTTTTAGAGAATATTTAACCCTTTTGGATCGTATTTTGACATTTTGAAGGTAATGCTTTATACCTTATGGAAAGTTTTTAATATTTGATTTGCGATGTATAGGCAAAGTAAAAAATCCAAAAACATTTCATATATAAATTTAGTTTTAATGGATGCTTTCGTTAAAAATCTCTGAGGGGCTGGATTTGTAGTAACAAATTATGAAGTATTAGGATCATATTAATTAATCTTTATTAAAGCCATTTTTGAAACATAATATAAGGGACATATTAGCCTTTCACTTTCCCGAATAACATCAGCTAATATTGTAAAAACAATATATATATATATATATATATATATATATATATATATATATATATATATATATATATATATATATATATTTTAATGAAAACTATGTAAATAATTAATTTACATATTAATCTTTTTGATAATATCTGAACTAATTAGATGGGTAACTAAATAGAAGATCAATAAAGTTTTTATGAGATAAATTAGAATTCAAAATAAGGCTTTTGACACAGTTGACACATAAATTTTAGTTTTTCTTTATTTGATATCGTCAAAATCTTAATAATTTATTGAAAAAATTAATCATTGTTTAAAAATTTCAAACATTTTTCGTTTTTTAGGAGCATATTTTCTCATTTTGATAGTATATATTTCGTTTTTATTACATATTTAATGCGCATAAACACTTTTTTGCATAATTGTGGTTTCCCTGGTGACCACTCATATTTTCTACGAAAAATCGATTTTCTATAAAAAATTTTAAATCTCAATAACATCCAAAATATGCTTTTAAATGAGAAAAGGGCTTTTCCCTTGCGATCATTTACATTCGATTTTCATAATAAGTTTTTATAAAAGTCTTTAAACCTCATTAACTTCTTAAATATGCATTTAAATGAGAAGAGGGCCTCAATTTGTGATCACTCATATTTCCTATCAAAAATCGATTTTTGTATGAAAAATTTATGAAAATGTTTAGTCCTCAATAACTTTGTAAATATGTGTTTAAATGAAAATCATTTGTGATCAGCCTTAATAGCATCGTAAATATGCATTTAAATGTGAAAAGCGAATTCATTTGCGATCACTACCAAAAATCGATTATCGAAAACTTAGTGTAAATCGTAATATCAGTTCACACTTTTGTCGCCGACATCGAAATTTTGTACAAATATTTCAACGATCGATGTTAACTCTGAAACCAAAAATATTTGTGATCTGCCCACTCCCTCTATAAGATAAAATTTTAAATTATAGTGGCAGGAAAAGTTGCAGGAGGTGGTTATAATAGATTCGGGCAAACCGAATATAACATTCTTACTTGCTATATTATCATATTATAATTTTTCAATCGTTTTACAACACCTAATTAAATTTAAGCTTTCTCATTATTCATTAAATAAATTTACCTGAATGAATATTATTTACATATTTATGATTTTTTCGTTGTTTTCCAAAATTAATGCAGAAAACTTATTTACTATAAACAACTACATTAATAATAACATAATTTTTCTGGTCTTTTTTCTTTAATTTTAAAGAAAAAACTTTTCCACTTAAAGTACTTGTCCTAGCTTTATATTCCGCTAGTATTTATTTACTCAATTACAAGTAATTATTAATTTAATTAAAAGTTTTTATTGTTGCTAAAACGAAAGTATAAACGTACAAAAAGCACATAATAAATTTTCTTTATAATTTCCACTGATTTATATTCATCATCATAGTTTTTCGTTCTTCTTACATTTTAGAAAGATAAATGAAGAAAATAAAATACAAAAATAAAACAATGCTGTTTTTATTTTTCTCTCTTTTATTGTTGCAGATAATTAATTTGAAAAAAGTTTTAAAAACACAAATCAACGACAATGATGAAGCCATGCAAATCGATTCACGTGAAACTTCCTCATCCACCAGTCAGGAGGCGCGCAAAAAAAGTTCCAAAGTTAAACCATCACGATCAACGGGTAAGTCAATTTAAAACTTATCTTATATGAAATCCTTTTGGGGTGTTTGTTTCACTGCTGTTTGTGTTTAATGTTTAGTCTTTAATGATTGTTGTTGTTTGGTTTTTCGTTAGTTGGTTATCTTTGACGGTTAACTTATTGTGAGTTGTATATTTATTTGGGTTAAGAAACTTGCTTAACTTATTTATAAACTGTTTCTGAAAACTGAATAAATACTTACATAGAAGGACATTGTTTTTCTTCCCAAACTAAATAAATAATAATGAAATGACAGCATGAATACTAACAAAGAATAACGGCTTACCTTAACGCTTTAAGAACCGGAAAAAGAATCGAAATTGTTAAACGATTAACTAAAAATTTTTTAAACCAGAATATAATTTAGATAAAACAAGATTTGAAGTAATACTTTAAATATTTAAATATGATGCTCCTAACGGGTTAACTCTAAACAGTTATGCGTGAGGAAGGAAATTGTTTTCAGTTGTTTTTATCAGTTCATTTTCATTTCAGTTGTGGTAGAGTTTATTCAAGTGAAAATGCTTTCTTCTTAATGTGTACTTTTTTTTCATTTTTCAAATATCTTTTACGCTAACATGTAAATATTAAGGAATATAATTATTAGTTTTACATTATTAAGTAATTTTGTAAGACAGTCTGGTCCATGTAAAATAAAGTACAAACTGTACTTTATTTTGAAGATATCTTAATAAGATTTGGCATGAATTATTATTTTGGCATAAGTACGAAGGCTGTTGAAATTTATTATGATCGATACAAATACAAATGCCATCCCAAAATGTGGTTTTGAGGTTATAAATGTCCTAAATATGAAAATACCCTAAATTTCACTAATTATTATTCTCCATGTTCTTACGTTTATTATGATACCAAATACTTTAATAAAATGTTAACACTTTTCTTTAAAACTAACAAAAACTTTGTCTTCTTAGGTAATTTTTAGCACTTTTCCCATGTAGTTTAATGAAAAATGTAAACACAGCACGAGCAGCAATGCAATGTTAACTTCTTCTGTTACCTTTACATTGCGCTTGTACTTGTAACATGTCTGCACTTTTCATAAAAAATATGAAAAATGAACTGATAAAAACAATATATATAAGTATTTGGTATCTCTGAATCGTAAGTTGTGGAGTATTATTACTAACAGAAATAAATTAAATGCGGTGAAAGTTCTGCAGACCATAACCCGAAAAATTTTAAATTTAGATTTTATGTATATTTTTAAGAAATGATGTCAATATTTAGATCTAAACGAAACTTAAACCAGAGGACATATGCCAACGAAATTTTGGCAAAATACAGATAAACTTGTTTTAAAATCATGGAATTAAAAAAAACTGACATTTTTTGTAACAAAATACTCAAAATCTCAGTCCGGGGAAAACTTGTTTCAAAAACTTACTTTTTCCATTAAAATGATCACCCAGCCTTTGTTAAAGGCATGACTTAAAAATATTTTTTGTGTGCTTAACCAAGATATGGGGAGAGTTGAGAGTTTTACAAAAAAATTAAAAAACTTCTACAGAATTGACATAGTTTAGATATGGCTTGGGGAGAAACTGTTGCCCAAAGCACCTTCGATTTTGCTTTGAACGCTTTCTCGTTAAGATTTCTTTTGAAAACATTACAAAAATCTAGTCCGGAAGAAAAAATATATTTTAGAAGTTGAAGAATATTGCCACCTTTTTGTAAAATAACCCCAAAAATATGATATTTTTTAAGTTTCAACTTCATATATATATATATATATATATATATATATACGATTCTTGCAATATTATTATAATTTATTATTTAGAATTTTGTAAGAAATTTTGGGGCTCAAACTAAGTCCCTCTAGTTAAAAAAAAACTTAAAAAAACCGGGCACAAAATGAGGGTAAAATTTGCTTCTACTTAAATATCTCTAAAACTAAAAGAGACAACCTACATGTGTAAGCATGTTTTTTTTGTAGATATTTTTTAAGGACTACCTATATGTACATTTTTTACATTCAAGTCATAAATGAATTTTTGGCAAATTTTCAAAAAAATTACATACACGAGGTGACCAACTTTGAATGTCTATTCTCTACCCCCGTTACACGCTAAGAACCTGTGCTCCTCTAAGTCAACTCGAAAGCAACTCAGTTCTGACCATGTGATATTTTATTTAGATATATCCAATGGTTCACCAGTTACAGAATTAATTTCAACAAAACTCTTTTTGGGACAGGAACAGGAACAGGAAGAAAATACCACGAATCGAATACAAAGTCAAAAAGCTATAGAAGTTCTTAACAAGTATTCCAAACATTTTCGGGCGCAATGTGGCTAGTCGTGTTAAATGTTCTGAACGCCATGTGGGCAATGTTAAAGCCAATAATGGACTTAAAACATTTAAAGTGCAAAAATTATCAGACAGGAACAAAAAGAAGAATGCTGAAGCTAAAAAGAGAACAAAGCTCCTAAAATATTTTTTTTTTTTTTAACTTTAAATGTTTTAAATAGCAGATATTAGAGGAAATGTTCCAGAAGAGTACCGTATCAAAAAATAATCAAAATTTCCCAAAAAGTTTCTTGTTTGGCCAGTTATATGAAGCTGTGGTGAAAGAAGTGAATCGAGTGTAATATCGGGGACACTAAACTCGGATATTTATATAAAGGAATGTCTACAAAGAAGACTGCTTCCATTTATAAGAAAACATAAAGTCTCAACTTTAGAATGTTACAGTAAATATAATGTTAATTTTGTTCCGAAAAATTCCAACCCTCCAAATTGCCAAGAACTTCGGCCAAGTGAAAAATATTGTTCCCTTGTTAAAAGCGATCTCAGGAAAGCATTGAAAAATTTTAAATACAAGTGGGCAGGTGGTTCCAAAAAAAAAAAAAAAAAAAACACTCAGTACAAAGGAATTAATAATTGAGGGTGTTTCAAAAAAATAAAAAATTTATATCTGATTGTTAATTTATTCTTTATTGTTACACGTAACAAATCTGTAGAAAACCCTCTAATATATATTGTTTAATTCATAATTTTAGCTTATTTCAGTCAACTTTTCTATTAATATTAGTGTGTTATGTTTTATTCAAAAGCAGTCTTTATTAATTTATCTCTTAATGGGATCACGTAGTGGTCAGAAATGGGTTACGTAAAAATGTCCCAAAGTGCTATTTTACATACTTCAGGTTTTATTATTATTGTCATTTTGTTTTTGTTTTTTGAATTAGATAGAGTATTGTCTAGTTGAAGTTCTACAGGTAATATTTCCAGTAACAAACTGTAACATTTTTAGTTCTATACCTTTGAATTTGGAAAAAAATATCTAAATTAGTAGCTTTTATAAAACGCGATATAAAATACCAGATAAAAATTTGTTGATCTTTATTTAAAATGAACTTAGTTTTTAAATGATATCAAAAAGTTAATGAAATGTAATTATAAATTTCTCAAAAATATTCACTTTTTTTGCAGCTTGTTTGCAATCCTAAAAGACATTGCACAGGCAATAAATAAAAATTAAACCAACGGATTAATCTTTTTGAAATTTTGCTCCAGTTTTAAATTTGAAAGAAAAAATAAGTTTTTATTCTTTTTTACTAAGATATTTAATATTTTCTGGAATGCCCTAAAAAATAAGCTTTATTGCGTTTTCGGTTACTTTTTTGTTGGAATGAGTCCAGTTCTTTTTAAACTCTATTTTATTTTTCACTCAGCTTTAAGTGTTTTTTTAAATATTTTTTTAATATAACCCAATAAATTTCAAATGGACTGAGTTTTGGGCAGTTTAGTGATAGCACAATTTGTTTGATACCACTCAGCTTCATTTTTTGGCAATGATGAGATGCGATATCAGGCCAGAAAAATTTGAATTCACTGTGCTTTCTAATAATAGAAAGGAATTTTTTCTGAGAGAACTCAATAATTTTCGTCATCTCCTTTGCCTCCACAATTTTTCTAGCGTTCCTATTAGGAACTTTTTTTATTCTGTGGGTCCTCAACCAACTTTTCCTTAAGTTATCATGAACTCTTTGTATTTTTTATGACTCAAAAAAAAAAAAAAAAAAAAAAAAAAAAAAAAAATTCCCAACTCACTTGCACTCTTAGCATTTGTTCTATATGAATTATGCGTTAGGATGAATTTTGTTAAATTGAAATTTTTACAAAAACTAATTACGCTATTGCAACAAAATTTAGCACATAGTTACTGAAAATAATAGCAAATATAAACAAGTTAACTGTACTAATATTTTTCACGTATAGTTAAAAGTTATAAGCCTTAGCTGCTGCTTAAGAAAAAACCTGACAAATTAACTACATCTACATCATGAATATAAAATTATTCTTAGAAATGCAAAGTAACAAAATATTTAATAATAACCTTTATTTTTTAACTAACCAGTTTTTACTAATACTTTCCCTACCACACGTAGGTTTATGTACCTAAATAATATGCAAAAGTAAATTCCGGATTCGACCAAAAACTCGTTACTAAAAATTAACAATTTTAATTTTAAAATTCATATTCTTTAGAACAATTAATGGAATTGTATAAAAACGTCTACAAATTCTGCAATTAGCACAGTTCACCCAGTTTAATTAAACTTAAAATAACAAAAATGTTCAAATTCGTAAGTCCAACAAATCCTTTCTAATTAAAACAATATATAGTATATAAAAATCTTTTAAAAGTTCCTTCTTGCCGCTTTGGTCGCTTGTGCCGCTGCTGTCGATTCCGATGATGTTCATGCTGAAACTACTCTCTTGAAAGCCGATGTTCGTGCTGATGGCTTCGATTCTGCTTTGGATACCACCAATCACATCCATCAAGCAGCATCCGGTGATGTTCATGGTAACATTCATGGTGATTTCGGTTGGATCTCACCTGAAGGTGAACATGTTGAAATCAAATATGTTGCTGATGAACATGGTTACCAGCCCGTTAGTGATCTTTTGCCTACTCCTCCTCCAGTTCCCGTAGCTATCTTGAAGGCTATTGAATACATCAATGCTCATCCATCCAAGGAAGAATATCATCATTAAATTCTATTAAATGTTAATTAAAGTGACAATAAAAATTATTTGAGAAATTAAATTTGTTAAATAATTTGTTTAAGAGATTAATCTGAAACTTCTCAGAAGATCTAATACAACTGGCGAAAGCCTCATTCGTTATTGATTTTTTTTTTTTTTTTTTTGTAAAGTAATAAAATCCTGTTAAAAGAAAAAAAATTCAGTTTGAAATGTTGGAACGACCTTTAAGTTAATACTAAAAATTAAATTTTATTGTCTTTAAAGAGCCGATATACAGCCGAAAATATATGAATGATAAGTACTATATATATCACCCACATATATGTACATTAAATTGCCTCATTAAAAAAAAAAAAAAAAAAAATAAATGTATCCCTCTAGAAATAAGGAATAATATGTTCTTATATGATTCCCAAATATTACACCTGAATGTTTTAATTTCCGTGAGCTGGATCATTTTTAAAACATATCTAAAAGTACGGATCTCGTTATAAGAAAATGAACATATTAACACCTGGAATATCCATTCAAATAATTGTTACATCCCGTTTCATTCGCGGAATATTAAAATTTTATTAACCTGTTTTCTCATATTTTCTTTGTTTAAATATACATTCTTCAACATATATTGGATTTAGAGGTACCATTGGAAAGCTCTATCCTAACACTATTGCAGATGATTAATCCTTTGGTTCCCAAAAGGTTAAATCAGTAATTTTTTGCAAATAAGTTTAATTGAATTTATGAAAAATAAAAGAACGCGTTTGAAATTCAGTCGCTATTTTACACAAATTTATAGTTTTTTTTTTGCTTTTTTTTTTGATAAATTCACACCTTTGGTGACATTTGTTTTCTTAACTAACCATTTGTTTCCCAAAAAATAGAACTTAACCAATTACGAGCCGGTGATCCAAAGATATTACTTTTATTTCTAAAGGGTTAAATGAGTAAATGTATCAAAAGTATTGAATAAGACCTTTCCAATGGGCATCATTATCTAAATTATAATGGAAAATATCCAACATATTCGAACTTTAATAAAATACTATTTACAAAATTTCACAGAAAATTTTACTAAAGTCTTAATTTCACGAGAAGGAAAACTAATTAAAAAAAAACTTGTTTCTATTATATGTACACTGCTTGCCATTTGAATAAGGAATCACATTTTTTTAACTTTAATTAAGTATACCTGCGCAACCAAATTTCAAAGTGTTGCCTTCAGTTTCCTGAAGAAATAAAAAATATACATGTTTTGTTATACTAAAATTATGCATTTATTTAATGACATGTATTTCCGTGGTGTGTCACTTGAATAAGGAATATTTTAAAACTAAGCAAACTGTAATTTATTTTTAAATTCTAGGTTATAAAAATTAAAGTTATTATCTTCTAGCATTCAATTAGTAATGAGTACTGCCACCACTTTTAGAAATAACCTCAAAAATGCGATTTGGCATCGACTTGTATAATGACTCTAAGTAATTTAGCGAAAATGAACTCCATGCTTCCGTTATTGCATCCTTTAAGGATTATATCGTCTCAAATTGTTTTCCTCCTTCATAAACTTTTCTTGAAAGCCAACCCCAGACATTTTCCATTGGATTCAGGTCTGGTGAATATGGGTTCCAATCCAAAAGTTGTTGATTAATCCATTGTTTTACTGCTCTGGCGGTATGAATCGGAGCGTTGTCATGTTGGTATGGGTCCAAAGAAATCATTAAATTTTAAAAATGCTTCCTCCAGAATGTTTTTGTAAGTTATTTTGTTGGATACAAAGACCAATTCTATGGTACCCCATACCATTATTCTGTCCTCTCGGCTGTGTCTGCGGCTCAAAAATAATTCCTCCTTATTTAGGTCATGGAAGTAATAGTTATACCCGTCGGGACCATCAATATTAAACTTTTTTTCATCGGAAAATACAACTTTAAACCATTTGTCGGACCATGTCGTTTAAAATACGTCGTTAGACTGGCACTGACTCCACTTTTTTCACGTATTTTTGATACCGACATGGCAGAATTTGATGCAATTCTAAGAATTTTTCTTCTTTCTTTTGGAGTTGTTGCGATTTTCTTCCACCCTTTCATGTTTTTTCCATATCTTTCCACGTTATTTAACTAATTGTACACAACTATCTTTCCTCTATTAATGTTTTTGGCTATTTGGACCGGATTCTGACCCTGAGATTTCAAAATCAGAATTTTTTCTTTTTCAAAGTTATTGTTATTTTGAATAAAACCTATTTAAAAAATATCAAATTAAAAATTCTCTAGCCGTTTATATTGAAAGAAATTCAAATCATAGCCTTCCTAATTAATATTAAAAGAATTCCTTATTCAAGTGACACACGAAATAGTACCACAGAAATACATGTCTTTAAATAAATGCATAATTTTAATATAACAAAATATGTATATTTTTTATTTCTTCAGGAAACTAAAGCCAACACTTTGAAATTTGGTTTCGCAAAAAATTATTTTTTCTGAACTTTAGTTTAGGAGATATACTTAATTAAAGTTAAAAAAATGTGATTCATTATTCAAGTGTCAAGCAGTGTAAGTCGGAATTGTGTACTCTGTTGATCGAAAACTATATTTTTGTTGGTAATTCGAAAATGGTTACGAGACAAAATAATTGCACCGAAATATTTTGTGGATTAGTTTATAACACATCAAACTTTAATTTTAAGCAGGTAAATTTGCAACATTTTTATCCCCATATAAATTGGGGTATTCTAATCTACATCAGGGTGGCCCCGTTTGTATGGAGAGAAAAAAAGGTATCGATATTCGCAGCTCATTTGAAAATTTAATTAATTTTAGGATACCATTTCTCAAAATGTTTGTCCATTTATTCCTTTCGTAAGCTGGACCAAAAAGGTTCTTTTGTCGATTTTGTTTGTCATATTTCTGCCAAAGGAGCAATATGAAAATTTGGCATCACAAGAAAAGTCGCTGGGAGGAGCATTTGATAACATAACAAAATTTTGCGACCAGGTTCAAATGTGTCAGAAATTTTGCAATTTTTCACAAAAAATTTAGATATTTGAATTTGTACACATAAATATTTCAAGAAAAAGACCAAAACAATAATACCATATAATCCTCTAGCAGTTATACCTAAACTGTTTTAACAGTTTTTTTAATTAACTAATTTATAGTTTTTTGTTGAACTTTTTCATATAGTTTTTTTTTTAGAATTTTTGCATGTTCGGCTTAAGTTCATTGAATAATATAGTGTAAAAGTTATATTGGATACTCGGTAGAGTGGAATGCATTTTCTGGTCCGCCACGACCGTCATCAGCACTCTTCAGCGTCATACCGTGGTATTCTCTGTAAACATCAACTATTTAACTTACAACTTTTTGGGAAATGGAATTTGTAACTTATTTTCCCTATATGTTATTAAGTAAGACGAAAATTTTCGATTGCAGCAGAGGAACACATTTTTTTTATCACGTATCCAAAAGCTATTACACTATACATCTTAGAATTTTGTGGAGATAATTTTCTCAACAAGTTCCACAATTGAGATGAACATATAACGGGCAGGCCTAGAAGCAGCCGTAGTCCCTATATAAAGCAAAAATTTATAATCGAATATCTAAAGAACTATTACAGTAAAAATCTTAAGATTTATGGTAATAATCTTATTAGGAGAGAAGTAAGTATCTATAACTAACAGCGAAAACCTAAAAATCATAAATGGGGGGAAGTTGCAGCCCTCATTTGATGATAAGCTTATATTTTACTGAAAATATATTGAAAACGAATAAACACCTAAACCGAATTCTTGAAATAATGTGAGTTTCGGTTTTCGATCTTTTTTGATCTAAGCAGTTGGAGTGGTAGCACTCATAAAGGCTGGTCCGAAGTGCTTTTTGTCATTTTCAAAATGCAATAAATCAGAAACTAATAAATACATTTTCATATTTCTTCCACCACCTAAGACAAGTGCAAATAATATGTGCGTAAAATGTTATATTAGTAGTATATACAAAGTTATAATAAAAATAGGAAGAAAGGAAAAAAAATTAGGACATTTTGTGTAAAAATTATGGTTTAATTTAAAATGGAGTCAATTATAATTCTTACGTGTACATTTGGGAGAAAGAATTATATATTTTAAATTTGCAATAAATAAATTAAATATCTCTGGGAGAAGGTGTTAGTTTAACTAATTGCATATTTGACCAATTGATTATACAAATTTATGTAGAATTTTTTATATTTTTGTTCGGAAATCAAGAGTTACGAAGTAATATGAGTTTAATAGATATCCGATACTTAAAAATATAGTACTTTTTGTACATTAAATTTAACTGAAAACCTCTACGTAGCACATATATTAGTATGTATATATTAAAAATTAAGGTTATGAGACAAAATCGCTAATTATTCAAAAGTGGACAAAAAGTCAACGTTAAATTTTGTTTGGGTCAAAGTATAGATAATCACCTTCAATTCGGTATTATAAGCTTTTCTATAGAGCAAGAACTAGTAATTTTATAGCGTTTCAAAAATGACACAAAGAATTAAAATATTATTATTATTATTTCATTTACTTTAAAAGAAGTCCAAATATACTGCAGATGATCTATATAGTCATCAGATTCGGACAAGTCGAATAAAGCCTTATTTTTTCATTTTATTTATTTTTTATGGAAAGGAGGTCTTCGTTCATATATCTTTTGGGCCTATCTTTATAAATAATAATTTACAATAGCAATCTGAATTTTGCTATTGAAAAACATTGATTATCGGAGGCCTTCGAAGAATTGATTTTATCATACAAGAGGACATATACACTGACATTGTTATTTCGACTCTCCTACCTATAGGGACTTTATGGGGTCCCAGATGAATATGGTAGACATCTTTGGTGAATGGGTTAAATGTACAATAAAGTATCACGAGAAACTGTTTTTTTTTTTATCTGATATAGGAAAAACACTCTAACGATACTTATTGATGAGCTGAATAGGAGAAAATATTAAATAATAATAATAATAATAATAATAATAATAATAATACTAATAATAATAACAATAACAATAATAATAATAATAATAATAATAATAATAATAATAAACAATTCGTCTAGTACATTATGCCTATTTCTTGTCGAACTAGATCTAAAAAAACGTTATTTTGAGCTTTTGATGGAAAAAATATTTTTTTAATTTTTTCTTCAATATTCTGGTGAAAAAAGTTTAAAAATACTAAATAACAAGCAAATTTTTCAATGTTTTACTCTAAAAGGAATGAAAGCATGAAATATCGAATTTTCCCACTATGTCCTCTTATTAAATTATTTTTTACACAAGCTCAAAAATACTAGACCTACTTCGAGAAAAAACTTGATTTTTTTTTAGGCGAAAAGTATTAGACCCGTCTTTATAAAAAACTTTTAATATATATTTTTCTTGTATATAGCATATCAATAGTACTTTTTAAATTAATATTAATATGAAAAATAAAACAAAACAAAGTTATGAAGAAAATTATTAGTAATTCGTTATCAGTCTAAAAATAAGCATTTATGAAGTCATTTGACTCAGTTTCAACGATGCTGACCTTTCCCAATATCTTGATGTTCGATTTGGCGCCGATGTTAATTTTAAGAAACAGACGAATAGACATTATACTTTGGAACCTTTTAAAGAAAAAAATGAAGAATGGTACTAAAAAATCTAGGTCACATGTTCTATAATAATATGTGGCTGAGTCGTTAGCGTGCAAGACTCTAAAACATGAGACAGTTGGATGGACGTGGATTCGATTAAAAATTTTAGTAAAAAATATATAAAAAAATCTAAAGAATTGTAGTTTGAAATAATGAAATTTGCAAAAATTTTTTTCTGAAACTGAAAATTTATATTATTGTGATAAGTATTGAAGATGTACATTTAGACTAGTCCTGTGACCGGTCCAACAGTACCTAAATGGCGTTAATTAGTTACCTCCAATGACAACCCCACGTAAAAGTTACGTGTTCCTCTCATATAAAGTTCCAGAGCTAGAATCGGTCACAAATCTAAAAAACATGTCACGTGACTATTTTTAGACCGGTTGTCTTTCCTCTAGGGATATTACATCCCTACTTTAGACTATTTATAAAGTTTGCGGAATAAAATTGCAACAAAACTTTCGGCGCTGGTTAAAAATAGTGTACTAATAATAAAGGCGCTTTTATTAAATGACTACATGTTTTGTCATGCCGAACTACCTTGAAAAAGTATTTGTAATTTTTAAAATTATTTCTACAAATACTAATACAAAATGATTTATATTTTAACTCAGATGACAATGGGAGTCAAGATTTTCGTCAATGTCAATTTGAGACGAATATTTTTTAGAACAATTCTAAAATCTAATTTGATTTTAATTTTTTAGTAACAGTATACATATGATAACGACATTTTATCATTCATTTTGGATAGCTACATGTTTTCCCATTATAATATGCTGATTTGTAAGAAAATCGTAGTTCCAGTTTCTTTAAAATGGTAATAAGAACGGAACAACCTTGAACAAAAAATGTGTAATTTTTTAGATTATTATTATATTTACCTTTCATAAAATGATTTATATTTTAAAAGAAATTTATTTTTCGATAGATATAAACCCATTGATAGGCTGGCTGAGTACAAAAATTAAGATCAAACATTTTTTAGCAAAAAAAAAAAAAAGGAAAAATTATATGGATCAAAGTCAATTGGATTTGTGCATTTTTTGATTAATATATTAAGCTATGTAACGCGGAGTTGATGGATTTTATAAAAACAAATGTCGAGGTATATTATCCAATGAATATACATCTTCTAAACTACTTCAGTATCTGAATATAAATAAAGAATGATTTTGAGGGGCAAGAAAAATAATTAAAGTGTTAAAATTAAAAATTTCGAAATAATTTTAAATTAAAATCGATTAATAAGCTTTGGACCAATTTAAACAGATGAGAATTGTTGGAATCCTATCGACAAAAGTCCAAGGTAAACAAGGATATAATAACCGATTAACAAGTTCGGAAAATTCCAATATCGAATTTTTAAAGATTTTTTTACTGAAGTCCTTCAGATGTGCTCCAAAAGTGCACAAAAGTGATTCAAATATTGGACATATATAAACAACATAATAAAATATCTTTTGAAAGAATAATATAAGATTTATGTTAATTTTTGGAGAAATTTTGTTGCAATTTTTCCACATACGTTACACACCCTTAGAATATATTACAACTAACAACTAACTTACATAAAGATATTTTTTATTCATCCCTTTTTATTTTTTATTTTTCTTTACAGATTTATTTAAATTCAGCAAGTAAAGTTTTTCGACATTTTGCTGGAATGAAAAACACTAACAGTGGGGTTGACTTCTATCTTTGTATTCTCATCATTTTCCTTATCATCTTTTAAATGGCAACATTCAACTCAATATTTGAAATAAACTAAATAATGAATGGTTATCTTAAAGTAAATCATGTATAAATATTGAATTTGAATTTTTTACAACACTTCATATATATATGTATGTATGTATATCCTTTTTCTGTTTCATAAAATTTTGAGATCTGATAGTAATAAAATGAATTTCTATAGATTTGAGCTCATAACAATGGATATCTTTAAATAAATGTAATAAAATAGAAATAAAATTATTGATGATATTACATTTTATTTTATTAGAATTATAAGATTTTCATATATTTTGTTCTTCAATTTTGTTTTATTTCAAGTTTTGATTTTAATTTAATTAAATCTGAGAATTTTATTTTACTTGTGATTGAAGTTTTCTTTGTTAAAAGTATTTTTTTTTTTTAGTTACCCTTTGAAATCTATAAAAATCAATTTAAGACAAATGCGTGGATAGCTTTAAAATATTAATAACTTCTTCGTTTAATGTTAAAGGTTGTGAAGGGAATTTTAATTAAATTTAAGATTTATACATATATATTGGAACGTGTCTTCGTCTTGTTATAAACAATCACAATCACGCAGTTGATCCCTTAAAATCAAGACATCTGTTTGACGCAAATATTATAATTCATACAAAATTAATATTTTTTATTCAAAATTTTGCATATTTTGTAACACATACTTATTTATAAGAAATAATAAAAATAAATTCTCTGTAAGACTGGTTTATAATCAAATGATACAATTTTAATTGTTAAATAAACAAAAAGAAAAAAAAAAAAAAACGGGATTAAATGCCAACAGTTTCTTTTCTAAAGTTATTTACAATTTCAAAAATAAGAATTTCAAATTCTGAATAAAAAGAATTTTTCAACACTTTAATTGCATATATTCTAGTCAATTATAAAATATAAAAGAAATCCAACAACATGTTTAAATATGTAAGTTTTTTTTCTCCTTAAAGCGGATTATTCGAAAGTTTGTTTTTAATTTTAAAAATTCTTTTTAAATTTTAGTTGCCCCTCATTACCGCTTTGTTGGCCTATACCTATGCTGTGTCCGTTTATGATTTCCATGCTGAAACTAAATTCTTGAATTCTGATGTTCGTGCTGATGGTTTCAAATATAATGTAGAAACCTCCAATAGCATTTCAGCCGGTGACGATGGTGATGAACATGGCAATGTTTATGGACATTATGAATATATCTCTTCCGAGGGTGAACACATCAAGGTTGAATTTGTAGCCGATGAACATGGTTATCAACCCAGCAGTAATGTTTTGCATTGAAATTGTTAAGTCTTTGGAATATTTGCGTTCTCATCTTTCAGTTGAGGATAAACAATAGATGGGATTTTTGTAGATTTCTTCTAATACGAAATAGGAAACTTTAAATAATAAAGATTACAGGAAAGATTTTAAAAGTAGGAAGGAAAAAATAATTTTGAGTCGTCAAATCCCATAAATAAACCCAGGAAAGACGTATTATTTCTACAACTAGTTCGATAATGATTTATTTTCGAAATTTTCAACCCCTGAACTAGTTTTGTGGAAGTGTTACCCAGCCAGAACCCCAGCAAAAACTTTTCGCCTACTAAATAACGTGTTTTGTAAGCGAAAACAGCTTCCTCTTTTGGTGCTTTAACTGATGAATTTTGTTTAAGATGTCCAACATTTCATCAGTCTTTATTCGGGTACCAAAACAGTTGTTTTGGATGCTGATTATTTTTTTACGCTTAAGAAAAAATATTTGGCTCGGTTAAGCCAAACACTGTTTATTTTTGTTAGTATGACGTCTTACTCACTACACCACAACTGACTTGTATTTATATGAGCTAAAAAGAGATTTTCATATAGGGATATTAATCAATATTATTTGTTAAAAAAATTATTTTCTTCAGTTGTGAGTTGTAACCTCTTTGATTTTAATACTCATTTTTTGTGTTAGACGCTCCAGGCAACTGATATGCAAAAATCAAACTCCTTTTATATTTACTAAAAACTACTTATGCAAGTACTAATTGGTAATTTTGAGAGTGGTGATTAAGGCTACAATGTAATGTATACAGGAAGCTTTTGAAATTGGAAGTTAAGCTTTTGCTGGGAACCCTTTCTATGAAACGGCTCTAGAACTAGTTCTTTAATCAACGATTTTTGTTTAGAATTGTCACATTCAGAACTAGTTCCATAGAAGCATTAGCGAACGGTTCAAGAACCAGTTATTAAATTCACTGATTATACCCCACACCATCATAGGGGGTGGGGTATTACGTGTTTGTGCTGTTGTTTGTAACGCACAAAAAGAATCATCCAACATCCATCTTAAAGTATACCAATCGTATCACTTTTTGAGCCGATCTAACGATGTCCGTCCGACTGGCTGGCTGCCCATGTAAACCTTGTGCACAAAGTACAGGTCGCAATTTTGAAGATAATTGAATGAAATTTGGCACGTACGACTTTCATGACACAATGACACAAGGAAAATGGCTATGATCGGTCCATTATTTCACATAGCCCCCATACAAAAGTCTCCCAGATTAGAGGTTTAACGATCATAAATGCCTTAAATATATAAATATTTTAATGAAATTTGGTGCAAGGAAGTTTTGTATAAGTATCAATCTTTGTACCAAATTTCATGAAGATCGGTCCATAATTGACCATAGCTCCCATATAAAACCCTTTTCCGAAAATCACTTTAACGTGCATAAATCACATACACATTTTAGTATAAAGTTTATATTCGACACAAATAAGTTTTATATAAGTAGAAATCACAGTGATATATTTTATGAGGATCGCTCCATAATTTACCATAGCTCCCATATAAACCTACTTTCGGGAGTCACCCTAAATAAATTCATTTAAATGTTAGTATTAACGTAATATTCTGTATTTATATATTTTTTTTCTTTTATTCTTGGTAAAATTGTTCACATGTGTAATATAAAACCCCTTCACGAATTTTGATGAACATAGGCAATGGTGTGGGGTATCACATGGTTGGGCTTGACCGACTATATCTTTCTTACTTGTTTTGTTTTGATTTTATGTTTAATTCTAACGATCCATTTCCTAAAGGCCTCTTTTTAAATCAATTTATTTATTTTTTTTTTAATTTTTTAAAAGTTTTTTAATCAGATCTAGGATGAAATTTGGGAACCAATAATTTGTTCAGATAAGTGATGTAGAAGTAATACAGAACTAGTTCTTAAGCAATAGTTCACTAAAACATTCTTTAAACCCAATTAATAATACGGTTCTACTCGATGCGTTCCAGAATTGGTTGCGTCACCACTAGTTGTAAGGATGTTAAATAAATAAATAAAATAACTTTAAATAAATAAATTAATACATTAAATAAATAAATATATTAAATACATAAATAAAGGCCGCAGATTGTATTTTGTCGAAATTTTTCCAAAGTTCAGAATTAAAATTTTATTTATTTTCTTTTAGACGACTCAAGTCGATTTTAAGTCGCCTCCAATAAATTTGTTTCCAATAATATTGCTGAAAGAATCGATCCGATAAAAATTTATATTAATCTAAAGTTGAAACTTTAAACAAATTTCACACTTTTGGGTTTTTTTCAAAAGAGTAAAATTTTTAGTTTAAAATATTTCGTCGGTGCGCTGACGAAAAGTCCTACGTTTTTTACTACTTTTCAGGAGAACAAAAAACCGTTTTATTTTGTCAATTCGAAACTTTTTTTTCATTTTTCATCTTTTGCAAATTAAAAAAAAAAAAAAAACAAACCTACACATAGGATTTTTTGCATAAGAAACTTTTAATTTACTTTTTAATATTTTTGTTTTTTGTTCTTAACCCTGCTATACTTCGTCGAATCAACGATGCATAACTGTTTTTGTGCGATTTTTCTTAGTATTACTTATTATTTGTATTTAATTTTTCGTATAGTTGACATATTTGAACCTCTCCTATATCTTTTCTTCATTTTCATGACCAAAAAACTTAAACTTTATATTTTAAGTATTTTTATGAAGAAATTATGTTAACATTTGGACTGAAATAAAATTTAAACGAAAAAAGATATCTAACTAAAATTTTGGAATAATTTAGAAATGTTTGTTTTAAAATCAAGGAATTAAAAAACTTCCACTTTTTTTGTACCAAAACATCCAAAATCACAATCAGGGAAAAATGTGTTTCAAAAATTTACTTTTTTTTATTAAAAAAAATCACCCTTTCGTTATAAAAGGCATGGCTCCGAAAATGCATTTTGTGTATTTGACCAAAATATATATTATACAAAATATATATTTTTTTATTGATCTAAGCTTTGTTGGTAGGGCTTCTGGGAAGATCGTTAACCAATTATCTCCGATTTTACTTTACAAGCATTTACGTTAAGATTTCTTTTTAAAGCATTAAAAAAATGCTATATATAAGCTAGAACAAGACCTGATATAACTAAAGATAGAATTATTGTAAAGTAATTGGGAAAGGTTTCCTAATGAGTTGGCTTAAGCAACCAGCGAAATGCGCATAGGAACTAGCAACAAATAACTTGTGAATTTATTCAAGGAAACGATTGCGATTATTAGCACAATATTAAAATTATAAAATATTTTGTTTGCACTTGAAGTTTTAAATATTTCTTATACAGCTTAATAAGTGGTGAATTCCGGTTTTGTTAACTGCTTTCAATAAATTAGATGGATATTTGCTTTTTTATAAAATTATTTGTATAAAATTTATTCTCATACAATTTCAATTTGAGGATAACTTGCACTTGCTCTGACGAAGAGTCCTATGTGTAATTCGTTGATTTTTTTTTAATTATCGCATTTTGTATCGAAATTACAAAAAGTCCTATATTTCTTTGAGAAAAAAACTTTTTGTTTTTTACTTCACATAGGACTTTTTTAACCCTGAAAGGCTACACATATTCTTATTACGTAAAGGCTACACTTCGTCAAATCGACGACGGCACATTTTAAACTCTTTTTTAAAATTATTTATAAATCAAAACGTTTAAAATTTTATTTAGTTTTATTGTTTATTATGTTTTAAATTAAAATTAGAAATTAAAATCTCTTAACAAGAGCTTTTTTTTAATTGTCGAAATTACAAAAGTGAGAAAAATAATTTAGTTACGGTACTTTTAATACCGTTTTTAATTATTTTTTGAAATTGATATACCAAGCTAGTAAAGTAACATATTTCGGCGCGATTTGATTTTTATAAAACCGAGAGGCGGGTATTTTTTTATACATTATTATTTATATGAGCTGTAAATGTCATCAAATATTTTGTTTTTTTTATCAAGGATTGAATTTTTTTAGATTTTAAGCCTTTTTTCAGAAATTTCGAAAAATCAGAATTTTAACCTTTTTAATTTTTTTTCATTATTTTTCATATTTTACGGTACGTACTGTATATCGCCATTTCAAAACTTAACATTAAATCGAAATAAAAGCAAAAATACAAACTACCAATAACTAAAAAGTTACACAAACGCTACATACACTTCGTCGTTTCGACGACATATCGCTTGAAAAAACCTACTTAGACATTTCAAATTAAGCTGTGCAAACGCATATAGAAACATCTCCACAAATATACGAATAATTAAATACAAATAATAAGATATACTAAGAAAAATCGCACAAAAACAGTTATGCATCGTGGATTCGACGAAGTGTAGCCTTGCAGGGTTAAGAACATAAAAGAAAAAATATTAAAAAATAAATTAAAAGTTTCTTATGCAAAAAATCCTATGTGCAGATTTGCTTTTTTTAATTTCCAAAAGATATCAAGTTTTTCAAAGCATAAAATTTTGAAATATCTTAACGGAAAATACAAAAATCAAAAATGAAAAAAAGGTGGCAATTAAAAAAATAAAACGTTTTTTTTTTGTTCTCCTGAAAAATAGTAAATAAAAAACACTTAGGACGCACCGACGAAATATTTTAGAAGTAAAAATTTTACTTTTTGGAAAAAAACCTAAAAATGTGAAAAGTTTTAACTTTAGATTAATATTATTCAGAATTTTATAAGGAATCTATTGCACATTTTCAAAAAAAAAAAAAAAAAAAATCGATCCCAAATTAAACCCTTCAAGTTTGCAAAACTTAGAAAACAAACGAGGTCAGAAATGAGAGACAATTTTGTTTAGACCTATTTATCACTTAAACTAAAAGATATATCTTACATATTTAAGCATAATTTTATTACAATCAAATCATAAATTATTTTTTGAGATTTTTTGTATAAAAAATTATACCCGAGGTAACCAACTTAGGAGATGTACCCTGACCCGCTAGAGGTCTGTGCTCTTACTTTTTCCTTCGAAATGTTTTCCCTTTCCCTAAATTTACAATCGTGAAAAATTTTCCCCATGAATAATTTCATGCTAAAATAAAATTCGCCTTATCGTGAATGATTTTGTTCTAGCCAGTTTTTTTCACTTTTCCCTTTAATTTGTTCACTTTATTTTCGCTGAGGAGCAGAATAGAACATTTAAGTAGTTCTTATAATTCGAATATTTTTTTTATTAATTTTTGTTTTTTAATAATATATTCGTTACAAAAAAATTAACATTATTGAAGCTAATGGCAAAAATTATAGTGTGAAAACCTAAAGTTTTAAAAACATACAATAGAAGTTGCATTTTGTGCAAACCATAAACAGGGAGTATTGTATTGAATCAATTTCGACAAAATATCTGTGAATATACTTGCAAAGTAATTTAGCGTGGCACATGCACATTAAACATTTAAAATCTAAGGTCGTGAATGCTACTGGTTTAATTTACAAATTTAAGAATAAGTTCAACATAAAAACGAAACTTCCTATTTACCAATCGCTAATTCAAAGTCATTTAAACTACTTGGCTATTGTTTATGGTTATAATAGAACTAATGAATTAAAATCACTTCATAGAGCACAAAATAAAGCACTTAACACTATTTTTAATCTACCGTTAACTTTTTCAACATTATCTCTATATAAGTATTTAAGCTTAAAAAATTTATTTTAAAGTCACGATCAACAAAATTTAAAACACTGCCTGTGGATTTGTGAAGTTTTCGAAAGAATTAATTTAAAAGTTTTTTTGTTTTATTGAATTAGGTCACTTACAATATATCGTGTAACTCCAAAGGGTCAGATGCGTCCCGCACACCTCGATGAATAATTCGCTGGAGCTTGCTTTCCTCCTCTTGCAAGAAAATTATTATTTCAATTCTAAACATTTCGTATACTTTAATTTATTGTAATTCTTTTGTTTTGTTGGGTTTTAAAAAAGTAGCCGAATTGTTTTACTACATAAAAGTTATTTAACAATAAACTAACGTTGCAATCAAACTATTATTCTAACACTAAATATTTTGCTTTGTTTTTTAACTTTTCTTTAAAATGTTATATATGTACATGTATATTTTTGAACCAAAATTTCTTTGATTTTGATTTTATTTTCTTAATTTCCTTCTTTTTTACATACACTGAGAACTGATAGCAGGAAAATTTTTTCACGGGAGATTCACGATAGCATTTTTTCCCTATGAGGGGAATAAAAATTTCATGGGAACAAAAATTCCACTTGTTATTCACTATGGGGGTGAATATGATTTTAGGAAATGGGCCTAATAGGCTACATACGTTTAATTATGGGGCTATCTTCGTGATATTTGTCTTCAATACTAATAAAAAAAATATTTATACATGTATTCGTTTTTGCTCTCTTGTTATAAAAACAGGCAGTAAGACATTCAGAACCCTATTCCGGGAAAAGATTAATATGGATACAAGGTAAAATAATACATATATTATAACCAATTACAATAGACTTTGTTGCACCAAAATAATATTTCATGCCAAATTTCATCAAGACATTCTCAAGCTACACATGGGAAGACAGCCAGATAGGCGGACAGACGTAGGTAAATTGACTCAGGTATGGATTCCGTATCTGTTTAAATGATTCTTAATAGTTTCTATAATTCTTAGTGAGTGTGATCTTGAACTACTTCCATTAAAATCCCTCAAAATTTTAAACCATTTAAGTCATTTATAACAATTTCCCAAACGTTCTAAATAGTTCGTCGTTATTTCCAATTAAAATTAAACTTTATTTTCCCTTAGCTGGAAACAGAGTGTTCAATATACGAAATATATGATCACGCTTTTATATTATATATCCTGTATTTAAATCATTTCACACATCACTATATGAAAGAAATTCATGATGTCTGTCGTTCTGTCTGTTCGTGCATGTAAATCTTAATTTGATGGAAAGTTAAATTTAGGCAATTAATCTTTATTTAATGAACTCTGTAATACAAAAGTTCTACAGATCTGTTTCTGTTTGAGATAATTCTCCATAGGACTTTTTGTGGATAGTTTTATGACCTTCTTTAAAGGTAGGTTTCAGTTTATGATTTCTACAATTTTTCCCCGGCATCCCATTAAATGCATTTAAACTCAGCCCTTAAAGGTCGGGAGGACAAAATAAAGATGTACGCCCATCTGCTTGTGTATATAAATCAACTTTTCGAAGATAGGCAACAATATATCAAATAAAGTCATATATATATATATATATATATATATAACGTTTACCAAAAACCTATATCAAAATAAAGTAAGAGGTGTATAAAATTCGGCACAGCACAATATTTACAACGTTTTAATTTATTTTTTTTTATTATATTAAATAAAATTTCGTTTTTGTAGAGAAATTAAAGTTCACTAGTCAGGGAAAATTCTTTAAATATTTACACAAAATAATAAAATAAAATAAAGTATTAATTTTACATTCGGATCAGCAAATGCTTATTATAACTTTGGTGGAGCCAACTCTGATACATGAGCTAGAGTCTTTGCATTGGCTTTAAGTTGACTATCGTGTTTTACTGCATCCTCACCGGCCGAGGCTTTTGAACTAACATCATGATCCAAGTCTTTGGTTTTAACATGCGAAACATCGGCTACCACATAAGCGCTGATCAGTAAGGCAGCAATGAATAACTAAAAAATCAAATAAATTTTTGATTAAAAAAAGAAAAAAAAAAAAAAAAACATGAAAAATTGAACTTTAGGAAAATAAAAACTTACATATTTAAACATGTTTTTGAATTTTTTACAATTGACTGAATCAATATAAAATGATATTGATTTCTTTAAAACTTCAGCTTTATATTTAAAAAAATTTACCAAAAAAATTTTGTTGTAAGCCAGTTTTAAATGATTTATTAAAATTGTCATTTATATGATAATTGCTCTGTTAAATTGTTTTCAATAAATTTTTCCATAGGTCATAATAGGCTATAAATTTGTAATTAAAATGTTAAGCCACTTTCATAATAAACCAACCGGTTCTAAGTGATATTTATTAGTTAGTGTTTTTAAAATATTACGAGTAGATTAATATTAACAAAAAAATATCTGAAATTTATGCATTCTTTTTATTAAATTTTAATAATGAAAGTACATATGTCAATATATGAGTTAATTGATTAAAATTTATGATTAAATGAAAATTATAATATGTATTTCATTTTTGTATTCTGCTTATTACAATACATTTGACTTTTTGAGTTCTGTTCATAGTGAGCAAATATTAACTCAAGTGTAAGAAAATTTTATGTATTTTTCTTGGAATAAATGTAAATACAGTACAAGCTCGATTTTCGCAACTAATTGAAAACCAGACCTGTCGCGAAAATTCAGTTTTCAGTCACAGAACCTAAAATTTTATTGAAGAAAATTTATATAATTTTAAAAATTAGAATTGTTTTTACTGATATATTTACGTTTTAAACATTTTTGGAGATTTTGAGTTGCTTTTTTGGCAAATTATTTTTTAAAATAACAGCTGAATCGCGTAGTTCATACAGTGCTGTTGTCGGCTTATCATTTTCCAAAGCCCATTGTATTCATATGTTTATCGATGTTATACAATCATAAACTTTAATTTTGTTTTCTTCATGACCACTGTCGTATAAATCTTCTGATTACGTATCTGATAATTCCATTTACTCCTCATTACTTTCCACATGAAATTCTTCTTGAATCCAGTTGTTTATGTCAGCATTCGTGAAAAGATCTTCCATACCAATTTGAGCTACAAGTGTACCAATACTTAAAAAATCTTTCTTCCTGAATTATATTTTGAAAAACATTTAAGGTCATGTTATATTCTTCACTATGTTGAAATTATCCCATATTAAGAAATGTATGTATTTACACAACAAATGACACGAATAAACTGACAAAATTGAAGATCAAAATCATCCAAAAGGTTTAGGGATTTTCCTTTTTTGGTTATAGATATTGTAATCAAATTTAAAAAAAAAAAAAAAAAAAAAAAACAGATAAAAGTCGCGAAAATAGAACCCGTTTTTCTTAAACTGTAGAGATTATTTAACCTGCAATTTTAAAAATTAAGCCGTCGTGATAACCGCGCCGTCGCGATAATGGGTAGTCGCGAATACCGAGCTTGCACTGTATTTTTATGTTGAAGCTTTTATTTAGTAAATGGATGTAAAATTAAGAATGCGAAAATAATTTATTTATATTAGGTTGGTCCAATTTATGTATGGAATTAATAAAAGTTGTTAGTACTTCTAACTAAATCCCAATCTGGAAAAAATATTTCATAGACAGACAGACGGAAGGATAGACATCGCTGGATATATTTTTATACAATAATAGTAGGACAGCAATAAATTTTGCAAATTATAACAATCTTAGAAGTTGCTCCCTGGTTTTCAGAATATTTTTGGTAGGGCTCTTAAAAAATAAACAAAATATTTCATATTAGTTAAAAACATTTTCGGTACTTTATTTCTTGGGCCGTTCTAACACTGCTACTTACATAATCTTACTTATTAATATATTTAGTTCATATATTGTTGCATTGCCACGAAAATATTTAGTATTTAAAGCGCAACATTTTTATGAATTTGTGAGTATGCTTGTTTGCTCTCCTATGATACATATCGTCATCTAGAATGCAAAAGGCCGCAACCAACTTTAATTATTTATAGCAGAAGCAAAAAAACATTATGAAAATGCAAAAGACCGTAACCACAATTTTAATTTTTTGCTTCAAAATTAAGCGTTTAAATAAAAATTTTTTAATCGTTCACTTAAAGCAAATATAGATAAATGAAACAAAATTTACGATTATTTCGTTTATGAAGATGATGTTACGGCCTTTTGACTTTTGCTAATATTAATATATTTTTTTTGTATTAATATTTAGTAGCACAGTAAAACCTTAATAAAATTTAGAAGAAAATCAATGTTTAAAAAATTATTTTAGTAGAAATTGGTATAAATTATTACCAGGATTTAGATATAAATCTATCATGAATCATGAAAGTACACACTTGTTTTAAAACGAAAATCATTTTACATTCACTATCTGAAACAAATTTGCGAAGACTGTCGTTCCGTCTGTCCGTACAGGTAAATCTTATGCCCAACATCCAAAAAGATAAGGGAAAATATTGAGTTTGTCTCTCCGCTTGTAACATATCGAAATATTCGTCTAAGGCCCCATAATGTATATGTATTCCGGATCATCTTGAAATTCTCATACGATTTGGCAAAGTCCGTTCTTTATATCCCACACTTCCATAGGTGGTTGGGGTATTATGCGTTTGTGCTGATGTTCGTAACTCACAGAAAAAAATCATCCAACAGCTAGCTTAAAGTATACAATTGACTAAGAAACACTTTTTGAGTGGATCTAACGATGTCCGTCCGTCCGTCTGGCTAGCTGGCTGCCCATGTAAACCTTGTGCACAAAGTACAGGTCGTAATTTTGAAGATAATTCAATGAAATTTGGCACGTAGGAGTTTCATGACACAAGCACGAAGCTTATTGAAATTGGTTATGATTGGTCCATTATTTCATCTAGAATAGGGGGATTAACGATCATAAATGCCTTAAATATAGCAAAATTTTATGAAATTCGGTGTAAGGAAGTTTTGTATAAGTATCAATCCTTGTGCCATATTTCATGAAGATCGGTCCATAATTAACCATAGCTCCCATATAGAACCCCACATATACATTTTAGTATTTGGTTCATATTCGACACAAATAAGTAGAAATCATAGTGACAAATTTTATGAGGATCGCTACATAATTTACCATAGCTAACATATAAGCCCATTTTCGGGAATCACCCTAAAGTGCATAAATTCATATAAATGTTAGTATTTACCTAATATTCTGTATTCGTATATTTTATTTTACACTTAGTAAATGTATCGGTCCACAATTGTCCACATGTCTAATATAAGACCCCTCCACGATTTTTGATGGACATGCACAATGATGTGGGGTATCATTAGTCGGAATTGATCGACTACATCTTTCTTACTTGTCTATGTTTAAAGCACAATAGGGCTCGGGGCGGATCACCTTGGTGGTGAAATTTGGCTCCAATATTTGTCTTGGAAAAAAAACCAGAAAAAATAGGCTTCCGTTCATATATTTTCGTCAATACCTCTTTAACGTATTATTAATTTGACAACGATATTTTATTAATCTATAATATAGACTGTCAAAAACGCATAAAATCATTTGATCCGAAAAAAGGTTTGTGATAAATTTTGGATCTAAGCATTTTCAGAGTCCAATCCATTAAAACGAAGCAAAATCACTTAAGATAACGAAATTTCGTACAACTGGTTTCAGGATAAATGCAAAAAATAGACTATTATATTTTTCGATAGGAGCAGAGAAAGGGTAGTTCCCCATACAAAGAAAATATTGCTTTTATTGCATATCTAAAGATTTATTATAGCTTATGTCTTAAGATTTTGTGGAAATAATTTTCGTATAAAATTCCACAATTGAGATGAAAATATGATGGATAGGACTAGGGGTGGTCGTGGCCGCCATAAAAAGTAAATATTTTAAAGCGCATATCCAAGGAACTATTACAGCGAAAGTCTTGAAATTTTGTGAAAATAATTTTCATTCAAATTCCATATTTATGATGAACTGGGAAAAGTCGTTGCCCCCATACAAAGCAAATATGTAAATATTGAGAATTGCATATTTAATGAACTACTGCAGCGAAAATATTAAGATTTTGTTGAAAATAGGACGGGTAGTCAATTTTTATTAACACATATCTAATGAACTATAAATAACAGTGAAAATCTTAACCTTTTGTGGGAAGAATTTTCTTAATAATTTACATAACTGAGGATGATAGGTCTGTGAGGAGTTGCAGCCGCTATTTAATTCCAATCCCATATTTTATTAAAACAATGAACATAGGTAAGAAAACAATATTTTTTTTTGTTTTTTGCCAAAACTCAAATCGTGCAAACAAAAATTTTTTACTGCGGTAGCCAGCTATGAAGCAAGCAAACGTTAACAAATTTTGTAGCTAAAAACAATATTTTTTTAAACGGAACGTTTTAACTTTTTAAACAGTTATTTTTGCAATTAGGGACACAATACCATAAAATATTTATTATGAAAATCCAAAATGATGATGGTGCGTATTCTATTTATAAAGAATGAAATATAAGAAAATCCATTCTGATGGAAAACAAAATACTCTTGGGGGATTCACAAGGTGTGCCATATTATGTGTGACATATTGTCATAATGTTCTAAAATTTTACAACGGTTTAAAAAAATGACTTTTCAAACAAAAAGTGTTTTAAAATAATAGAACTTTGTGTGCTATGTTTATTGTATTGTTGTATTTAATCACAACATCTAAAATGTACTTATTGCACAAGTTAGCTATTATTTTTTGTTCACTTATTTTTGGCTGATTTAAATTTAAAAAAAGCACATTAAATTATAAGGGATTGTTCACAACAATCGTATTTTTTTATGACAGTATGTGAATCCCCTATGTGTTTTTGTTATACTTTGAGAATTATATTTTTTAAATTTCTATACAAAATTTATGTCAACATTGTTCCAACTGGATTCAATAAACCGACAATACACGTTATATTTATAAATAATATTTAGCCGAAATTCGTATAAAAATTTTTTTCTATAGGTATTTTTTATTTAAAAAGTTATGTTTTTTTTTTTTTAATTTGGCTAAAAGGTTACTCAAAAATGGAGAAAATTTAAATTTTAGTCAATGAATGAAAAAGAAAAACAAGTTGAGATTATTATAAAATTAATTAAAATTAAAGGATAATAGTGGTCATTTATATTATATGGTCATTAATATTTTTTGTCACAAAAGGGTTAAGAAAAAAGTAAAATTGACATAAACCTATTATCAATTGATAAAAATACAATTTTCAATGCCAAAAATATATGTATATAGTTTTGCCCAAAAAGAATTGGTTTGCAGGACCTATGTATGTGCTTTGTGAGTAGTAGTCCCCATTGTAATGTAATTAAGATTAAAAGTATTCTTTTTATTTACTTTAAAAAAACTGTACTAATATGTATATTATAGATTATATAAATGTTAAACTTTTATTCTATTGAGAATTTTTTACTGATTGGAGTATCAAATTCGGCTAAGCCGAATATAAATTTACTTGTTTGTTTTAATTTTGTGAATATTTTCGCGGGTTTTTGAACAACAATTTATCACGATCATATGTAAATTTAAAATTTAAAAATTAGATGGATAAGAGATCATCGATAAAAGAAATTATTAATTCATTTTGAAGATAATTGACCATGGCAGATGTATCTCATGGCGATAGTCCCTTTCCACCCTAAATATTTTGTTTATCTATGTGCATATAAACTATATATGTATGAAATGTTTTAAGAAAATTATGTAATAATTCTACGAAATTCTTATTCCTTAGATTTTATATAGTGTAGAAACTTAAATGAAATTTTTCTATCACGTCACACTTTTAACCCACTGACGACCAAACGAAATATGCTTATCTGAGGAGTTTTTAGGTTATATATGTAATTTTCTATGCAATAGTTACCATTACAAACTCATATAGTATAAGTCAAGTCTCCAACTAGAAGGCCCCTAAAAGGCTTTAAGGTTATAAAAATTAATATTTTCTCAATTCACACTCATAAATCCAAGAAAAAGTAAGCTGTAAGCCGTGGGAATAGAGACGAAATTTGTAACTAATACATGACCGTAGATCTCAAAAATGGTAAAATTTTTAAAATAGCACTTACAGAAAATGTGTAGACATCAAAAGTTTAAAAAAATAAGAATCCAAATTTAAATAACAAAATAATATCTACAGTCATGTGTTAGTTACACCAAATACAAATTTCTCCTCTACATTTACTTCTAACACCTTATTTTTCCAAGGTTTTCTGAGGGTTAACTGAGAAATTTTTGTTTTTTGCAACTGTAAAAACATCTAGGGGCTATCTGTGGAAAGTTGGAGACTTGACTTGTGTTACATTTTTATAACACCATTTGTTGTCTATAAAACATGAGTGAATCATTTGCTCCACCTATTACCTAGAAAATTATATAACCTAAAAACTCCTCACGGAAGGATATTTTCTTTGACTATATGACTATACCTACAAAAGTTTTGAGTTGTGTTATTAGTCGAAGTAAATAATTGAAAGTAATCGATTTTTGAAAAATGTTCAAAATAAAACACAGTGCTACAGTCAAAAAAAAAAGACATTTAAAATGTAACATAACGCAGTGGGACAGAATCGAACATTTTTGGAAATAAATCTGTAACTTCTAATCGGCTGCTTGGAATCACATAGAAGTAGCAGAGGAGCGTAAAATTTTAAGTTTTGAAGGGGAGGCCCTATAGAACCCTCAAGGGAGGAGCTATTGAGGCTCAAAATTGGATATCTCCGAAATAGAAAATTTTTAACTGCTTGCCAAGAGCTTGTTGAAATTTCTACTATCTTAATTTTTCAAAATCATGGTCCAGTTTTTTAAATATATAGCCCAATATTTTCATTCGATTTTGTACATTTTCTTCTAGTTAGTTAAAGTACAAAATTATCCATCGATTAAAGAAATTTGACATCTTTTCCGAGTTCAAAAATAAACGATTTTGAATTTGAAAATTGCAAAAATTATTTATGTTTATTATGAAGTTGATTACATTTGGTCAGCAGCAGTTTACAATGTTGTTTTGTTTAGCCCTATTTCTAAATTTACCGTCGCTGCTTTAACAGTCAGAGCGAGGTAAAAAGAGTGAGCACAGAAATGAGAGGCTTAAATACACAAGTAGAATAAAGTAAGATAGTGGTTGTAAATTATCGCTGCCTACTCTTAAATATAATTATAACGGCTGCAACATGTTATTTTAACAGCCAACATCTTGTTTAGGGGAGGATTTTCACCCGCGTTGAGATGTCTGTTATGAAAATCAAATGTATTATATTGGATGTAATTACAAATATATTTACCTATAGTATATCTATGTAAACACTAAAAACTTTAAATAATTTTACTTTTGAAATAGAATCAAGATTTTATAAATCTTAATATCCTTATATATATTACAAAAATGAGGTTTAACCCAGAAAAAACTTTTTGGTTTTCGGTAATGGCAACTACTTATTAAAGTAGTTTCTCGGTAATGAGGCGTCATTATTATTTGCCTACTCTCTAATACATAAATAAGTAGTCAATAGTATAATAACACAGTAATATTGCAATCACGTTTCCATATAAAGCATATATTAGGGTAACAAAGTGCATCGGTGAAAGCTTGTAAATAACAAAATTAATACTTTGGAATTTTACAAAAGTTTGCACGTATTCAAAAAATCTAGTAACGTATTTTCGCATGTAACTCGGTTAATACTGGATCTACTTGGCTCATTTTTTCAACACAAAAATTCTTTAAAAAATTTTAGATTTTTTTTTTTGAAAGTACGAAGTCTTTTGATTAAAGTTGAAAAAACCAAATATGCCCTATTTTATTGTTGTTGTAAATCCAAATTTTTATTCAAAATCAAAGTTTTTACTAAAAATCCAAATTTTTTCTAAAAATCTAAAATTTTACTAAAATTAAATTTTTTTATAAAAATCGTATTTTGCTTATAAAAATGAAATTTTTCATTAAAAGCCGAAATTTTTTGCAAAAAATCAATATTAAAAAAAGTCGACTCTTAAAAATTTTGAATTTTAGTAAGAATTCTGATTTTTAGTAAGAATTTTTGTTTTTTAGTAAAAATTTTTATTTTTAATAAAAACTTTAATTTTTAATAATATTTTTAATTTTTATTAAAAATTTAATTCTTTGTAAGAATTTCGATTTTCAATAAAAATTTTAATTTTTAGTAAAAATTTTGGTTTTCAATAAAAATTTTGGTTTATAAGAAAAATTTAGATTTTTATGAAAATTTTGATTTTTGGTAAAAATTTTGTTTTTTAAAAAGAAATCAGAATTACTGTATCTTCTGACCAATTAAACAAAGAAGTAGAATTTTCGATCTACTTCTGATTTTAGCGGATGCAATTTGTATTCTTCATCGAGATTTTCTGAAGAGTGCTTAACTATTCGATCGCTTTAATGTGGAATATAACTTTGCAACTTTGGTATCTGATGAAGATTTGGACACATCACATAAACTGCGAGTCGACATTATTTCATGATGACCATAACGTTTACAAAGGCTTGGCTGTTATTTTCACGTTCAACAACTGGCATTTAAAAACAAATTTCAACGATTATTTATATAATTGTATTTGTAGTATTAATATATCATAGATACATAAATAGGATTGATTCAAAAATTATCTGCTTTCCATATAAGACCTACTTTTGATCATCAAAGTTTATAAATCTCACATAAATGTTATTACATATACTCATTTGGTCACAGCTTATTTATAAGATCCTTCACAAAAATCACTTCGGTTCATATATATCTATAATGATCGGGCTTGACCAACTATAACTTAATTTTGTTATTTTTACAGCATTGTCAAAACACTTATTTGAAATTTGGCTCCCACGCATTGTACTTCTAGGATAAAATGACAAGAACATCTCTGCAAATGTTAAGAAATTGGTTTTATTAAAGAATAATTTAGCATATTTATAGAAAAATTATTAAAAATACATCCTTTGTTGCTTTTAAACAATTTAAACGGTAATAAAATCGTTAGTGACTCGATTGGCATTTCAATTGACATACAGAATATACAATTTTAAAGCAAATAATGTAAAAAGTTGTCATTATCAAAGACAAAAGCCTAAGTAGTCGCAAGGGACATAAAAAATGTGAAAATAAAAACACAATAAGATTTCACTCGGAAAATGGCAAAAATCGACATACAAAATCGAGGCAATAATCATTACAAGGATCAAGAAAATATAAACTTGTTTACTCTCCAACGAAAATTGTGGAAATTACAAACGGAATGAAAAAATTAAATATGCCCTTTACACCTGCGGTGAAGGGTATAAAAATATTATGGAGTTGTATGAATAATTATTGCGCTAGTAAACTTTATTATGTATTTAGATACATATGTTTGTATGTATGTTTGTATATATGTATGTATGTATGTATGTGTGTATGTATATATGTATTTACTAACTGGGCGAATTTACCATCTAGTTAGTGTAAGTAAACGAAAGCCACATCGAAAACATTTCAAAAAATATAAATAAGTTTGTTAAATATTTTTTTTAACAAAGAACTTATTTGCATATCTTTTTAATTTAATAAAATTTAATTGCTAAACATTTTCAAAGAACCCTGAATTTAATTTAAATTACTCTAGATCTACAATTTATATTTCATAATAAATTGTTTTCGTTAACAAGACAATACTTTTCAAAATAATTCAAATATTTTTATTTTTTCTTTAAAAAAAAAAAAGAAAAAACGAGAAAGAAAGATATAGACGGTCAATACCGACTATATGATAGCCTACAACATTGTTTACGAGCATAAAAATGGGACCTGTGGCCAATTTTACTAAATGTAAAACAAAATATACAAATACAGAATAATGCGTTGATATTAACAACTAGATAATTTTATTTAATTTAGGGCGATTCCTGGAAGTGGGTTTATATGGGAACTATGGTAAATTATGAACCGATTCTCATAGAATTTGGCAATGTTATTTCTACTTACATAAAACTTATTTGTGTCGAATATTAACTTGATACTAATATTCGTATGGCATTAATGCACGTTAAAGTGATTTTCTGAAGAGGGCTTTATATGGGAGCTATGGTCAATTGTGGAACGATTTTCATAAAATTTAGTATGAAGATTGATACTTGCACAAAATTTCTTTGCACCGAATTCAATTAAAATATTCTTATTTTTAAGGCATTTTTGAGTGTTTCAACTCTATTCCGGGGGGACATTTGTATGGGTGCTAGCTGAAATAATGGACCGATCACACGGACCAGACGGACATCGTTAGATCGATATAAAAAGTGATTCTGAGTCGATTGGAATACTTCAAGGTGGGTGTAAGATAACATCAGCACAATCGCATAATACCCTAACCACCTATGGTGGTGTAGGGTATAAAGACGACACAAAAAAAAGTAATAAAATAAAAGAACAACAAATGCAATTTTGAAAACAAAACTTCAAGTACAAACTTATTACCATAAAAGTACGATTGAATTAATAAATAATTAAATATATTTCAGCACAAAAAAAATGATAATAATAAAGAAAAAAAAAAAAAACAAGACAAAAGTATAATAAAACAAGTAAGAAAGATATAGTCGGTCAAGCTCGACTATATGATACCCCACACCATTCTGTATGTTCATCAAAATTCATGGAGGGGTCTTATATTAGACATGTGTACAATTGTTTACCGATACTTTTACTAAGTCTAAAATAAAATATACGAATACAGAATATTAAGTTAATACTAACATTTATATATATTTATGCACTTTCGGGGTGATTCCTGAAAGTGGCCTTATATGGGAGCTATGGTAAATTATGGAGCGATCCTCATACAATTTATTACTGTGACTTCTACTTATATAAAACTTATTTGTGTCGAATATAAACTTGATACTAAAATGTGTATGTGATTTATGCACGTTAAAGTGATTTTCGGTTGAAGGTTTTATATGGGAGCTATGGTCAATTATGGACCGATCTTTATGAAATTTGATATAAAGATTGATACTTATAAAAAACTTCCTTACTTATACAAAACTTCATTAAAATATTGCTATATTTAAGGCAGTTATGATCTTTAAACTCCTATTCCGGGAGGACATTTGTATGGGGGCTAGGTGAAATAATGGACCGATCATAACCAATTTCAATTATTCGTTTTTGTGTCATGAAAGTCCAACGTGCCAAATTTCATTGAATTATCCTCAAAATTGCGACCTGTACTTTGTGCACAAGATTTACATGGACAGCCAGTCAGCCATCCAGCCAGATGGACTCACGGACATTGTTACATCGACTCAAAAAGTCATTCTGAGTCGATTGGTATACTTTAAGGTGGGTGTTGGATGATTTTTTCTGTGCGTTACAAACATCAGCACAAACGCATAACACCCCAACTACCTATGGTGGTGTAGGGTATAGAAGAATATATAACTGTAAAATTAATAAAAAGGAAACCAGTTTGTTTGAATTTTGTGAATTAATTAAATAATTTTTAAACATTTAGATTAAAAAAATAAGAAAACAAATGAATAAGAGAAGATAAAAGCGAATTTATTTTAAGTAAAATTTTAAAGTCAATATTTTGGTTATAGAATGAAAGTAATTGATTTAAATAATGAGAACAAAGGCAAGTTGTTTAACAGCTTTATGTATTTATTTTACAGCATGAGATTTAATTTTTTTGACATCATGTCAAAAAATTGTTAAGTTCAATATATTAATATCAATTTATGTTTATTTTTAAAAATATGTTACAAACATCACATAAAATTTGATATATTGTTATATTTTGAGTAAACAATAGTGTTATTTTGATAACAATTTTATTTACGATTATTTAATTTTTATACTTGGCAACAATCAAATGAAAAAAAATATCTGTCAATTTCAAACTCGTAAAATGAATGACTATCGTATTGATATGTGGTTTTTTATATATTATTTTTTTTTTAGTTTTATAAATTTATGTAAATGTTGTTTGGGTGTTTTAAATCTTCATTCATGTTTTAGATTTAATGTACAATAAAAAACAATATATATATATATATTCGATATCAATCTTAAACACTAAACAGACATAAAATTGTTTTAAATTTGGTCAAAGTGTTAATTTTATTTTATCTATTTCTTTTTTTTTCTTAATTGTAGCCATAAAGTCTTTTGTGTATTAATTAATGACCAAAATGTCGAATGGTGTTAAACAATTTTTTTTTTCATATCTGGTTGGTTTGTATTTCGTCTAATTAAAAAAATTAAAAAAATAAAAAAAACAGAAAAAAATAGATTTAAACCAGTTTAAAAATTTATGACACAACAATAGAAGAAAGTAAAAAAAAAAAAATAAAATAAAACAAACACGCGCAAAAAAAGCGAATCTGGTTTCATCAAAAATAGAATTTTAAAGCGCAGTTTAGAACAGGGCAGTTTTGTTTTTCGTTAGAAACTAAATTTTAATATGTATTTCATTAATTAAAAGATAATTGAAATTTACCAAAAAAAAGTTTCAAACGGATTTAAATTTGAAAAAAAAAAAAAAATAGTAGGAGCTCTATAGCGTAGGCTTTATAAAAACGGTAAGAGTAAAATTTCTTTAAATATATTTAAAATCAACTGTAAAAAAAAATTAAAATATGATATTTATAATTTAACATTTATTTTTAGGAATAATTATAAAAAAACTTAAACTTTATAACGATAATACACAGAGAAAAAAAATTATATATTTGAAAATTTCGTTCATGTTCGTTTGATGTTCCCAAAATGTAGCTAAAAACATTAAAAACTTAAAAACTTCCAAAGATAATTTCAAAAATTTTTTTTACAAATTGAAAAATAAATGAAAATTTAAAAATTTTTTTCAGTCCTTGTGTCTTTTGGTTCATTTGAAAAAATATAAAGAAAGTTTCAATGCTTAAATATTATGAACTTTACGATAACTTTCAATTTCTTTTTTGATTGAAGCATATTTTAAATAAAATTAACTTTCAATATTAATTTTTTTTTTAGATTTCGATAGAATGAATAAAAAAATCGATATTTTAAATAAATAAGCTCTAGATCAATTAATAAAACTCAAATGAAGAAACAGTGAAAATATATGATTACATACAACATATGATTACAGACAAAAAATTATTAAAAAACTTAATTTATCTTTAGGCTATTAAATAGGCGTCTAATTAAAAAGACAGATAAAATCTATGATCACCAAGGCAACCAAAAATATGCAAAATCACATATTTTACTGGGCTTCAAACGAACTAAACTGTTGGTTATTTATCCGTTTCAGACAATTTTAACAATTTTTGCATCTATTTGTTGGAGCATATTTTTGCATATTTTGGTGATAACAGCATTTTTTTGCATATTTTGTTCTTAATTGCATATTTTGTCATATTTTCTTAAAAAATCCTTCCTTTAGAGCATATTTTAGCATATTTAAGTATAAAATATGTAAATATATGTCATTTTTGCATACTTTATACTAAAGAGCATAATTTGGCTTATAAAGAGCATATTTTATACTGACGAGGAAATTTTGCATATTTTGCACACAATAGAATTTTTTTACATAATTTGCCGTTAGAGAAATTTTATTTTTAGTTTTTTTTCAAATCCGATTCCCTAATAATTTTCATTTTATAAATTGATAATATTAGCTTTGAATACAAATTGTTCAATTTTAGGAGCATTTGTATGTAAATTTTGGTAAGAAAATCGGTAATAATCAAAAAAATAATGACATTCTATGATCACTGACATTTCAATTCAAAAATTGATATTTTATATGAAAAAATTAAAAATAAAAATATATACAATCTTTTATGAGATGGTTTCTATGACCAATTGGACGTATTCTTGTAAAATTTCAAATTGTGAATTATCTAAAATGCAAAATGTTGGTATTGATACTAATATTACTATGGAAGGATTATATAATTTAAACAGATTTCAAGAGATGTTAAGCCTTATATGAGAGCTATGTCTGTTACAAATTTTATAAAAATATTTACTTTATTGAGGCATATATTGGCGTCAAAAAATAAATGCCTCAATTTCGCATGTGGTGGTGTAAGGTATAAAACAAAGATCAAATATGGAGACTCGTAAACACCAACGAATATCCCTGAGAACAAAAGCGGTACGAGAAATCATAAAATATTATTGAAGGCAGCATTTCCAACAACAATTTCTTCAGAGCATGGTTAAGAAATCACTTTATTGTTGTTATTGAAAATATTACATTTAGAAGTAGGAAATTTAAATTTGTTTCATATAAAATTTTTAATGAATAAAATATTATTAATAATTTATGACGTTTAAATTATTGAGTGATACCATATTTTCTATTTTATCCATTCGGTTGAAACTCTTAGATATAAAAGCCTGGAGATTACCAATTCACTTTTATCAGATAGGTAAATAATATCTAAAAGGTATTTACTCCCGCAATTAGCTATTTGTTGAAATTACGGACATAAGTTTCTCATTTGTGCAATTGCGCAAATTTACCTCCTTTTCAAATGTTGTGCATTATTAAGGATAAGAAAATAAGAAATCATTAAATGTAATTGAACAATATTCTTAAAATCAAAGACACTAGAATTTTTAACGATTTTTGACTTGAAATATTAGTGATCACAGATTTTTATTATTTTCTTAATTTAACGCTTATTTAAGGATTTAGAGGCAATTTATTTTTTTTGACTTTAAATATTAGTAATCATAGATTTTCATTATTTTCTTTATTAATTGTTTAAGGATTTGGAACTAATTTTAGTCTTTTCATATAAAATATTTTATTTTCTTAATTTGATGCTTATTTAAGGATCAAGTATCGATTTTTGATTTAAAATATTAGTGATTACAGATTTTCATTAATTTCTTGATTGAAATTTTATTTATTTATTTAGTTATTTACTTATTTAATTATTTATTATAAAATACTGGTTTTTGACTTGAAATATTATTGTTCCCAGATTTTTATTATTTTCTTAATTTGGATATTTATTCCAGGGTCTAGAGATAACTTTAGTTTTTTCACATACGAGGGCGGATAAATAAGTCCGGGACTTTTCGAACTTCCCTCGTAGTTATATGAAATGCAACACTGTTCCCATCAAGTACCACCTGTTAGTAGACTACTGACAAATTTTGAGCAAGTGTCGTCATTTACTTTGCGTAAAATATAGGATTTTTCGAGGTCCTTAAAATAGGCATTTGTTTGGTCAATAATTTCATCGTTGGAGCTGAATCTCTTTCCACCGAGCCATTTCCTTAGGTTTAGAAATAGGAAGTAGTCACTAGGGGCTCAATTCGGAGAATATGGCGGACGAGGTACGAATTCGTAGACCAATTCATAGAGTTTTGCCATTAAGACTGCACACGTGTGCACCAGTGCATTATCTTGATAAAAAAAGAACTTTTTTCTTAGCCATATGGGGTCGTTTTCTTTTTAAATCCTCATAAAATCGGTCTAATAAGTTGGCATAATATTCGCCGTTTATTGTTTTTCCCTTTTGAAGGTAATCGGTGTGGATTATCCCGCGTGCATCCCTTATTGGCCGACAAACTTACCTTGGCCTGCTTCGGAACGGGTTCACCCGGAGAAACCCATTGTTTTGACTGCTGCTTGGTCTCCGGAGTACAGTAATGGATCCATGTTTCATCCATAGTAACAAAACGCCGCTAAAACTCATTCGGATTGCGGTTAAACAACTCCAAACAATCCTTTGAAGTTGTCACACGTTTACGTTTATAGGCAATATAGTTTATAGGCACCCATCTTGCGAAACCACACTGCCATATGAAATGCCTATGGCATCAACAATCTCACGCACTTTTACCCTTCGGTCGGCCAACACCATATCGCGGATTTTTTCGATAATTTCGGGTGTACTGACCCCAATTGGCCGTCCAGAATGTTCAGCGTCATTTGTACTTGTGTGACCACAACGAAAGTCAGTAAACCACTCTTTTACCATTGAAATAGATGGTGCACAGTCCCCATAGTATTTGTCGAGCTTTCCTTGGTTTGATGGACGGTTTTTTTTCGCAAAAAATAATGTTTAATGAGTATTCGAAATTCACTTTTTTTTATTTTTAGAAAAATATACGAGGTTGTCTGTTTTGAACAGCTGTTAAACGGAAAGTAAATGATGAGTCTTGCTCAAAATTTTACAGTAGTCTATTAACAGGTGGTACTTAATGGGAGTAGTGTTGTATTTCATATAACTACGAGGGAAGTTCGAAATATCGTTGTGATTAATTATCACAAATTTTCATTATTTCTGGAGCCAATGTTAGTTTTTTCATATAAAATATACTCGTAAATTATTGACTTGAAATATTATGGTTAACAGGTTTTCATTATTTTCTTGATTAAGGCTTATATAAAGATCCGGAGCCAATTTTAGTTTTTTTTTTCATTTATAATCTCGATTATTTACTTGAATCACAAATTTTCATTATTTTTGTAATTTGAAACTTATTTATATTATAATAACTTATAATTCTTGACATAAAATGTCGATATTTTACTTAAAATATTAGTGATCACAGATTTGCATTATCTTCTTAATTAGTGACTTACTGAAGGACCTAGAACTTATTTTATTTTTATTAAAATATCGATTTTTAAATTGAAATATTAGTGACTACAGATTTTCATTATTTTCTCGATTAAAAGTTTAAGGATCTGAGCCAGTATAATTTTCTTTTTCAAATTAAATATGGATTAATGAGCACAAATTTTCATTATTTCTATAGCGAATTTTATGTTTTTCGTATAAAATATAAATAATTGATTTAAAATATTAGAGATCACAGATGTTCTTTATACTTTTTTAGGACTTTAAATGTTGGTTATATATCACATTTCTTCCGCAAATTATTTATTATTTATTTACCTAACACATTACCTAAATAAAATCGATGGTGTAAGAAACACAACAGTTATCTATTCGGTATGTCATACCTACAACTTGAAATTATCTGATTTTATTTACACCATAGATATCTAGGCACTAATAGATACCTATTTGTTGAAATTACAGGCATTAAGCATTTAAATGAGTATCCTTAATATAAATTAATTAAATATTAGAAAAAGCAAAAAAGTTTGAATTCATTCATTTCCAGTCATTTAAAATTCGAATTAAAATATCCTATAGACTTCAAATGTATGTCTGTAATAGTACAGTTATTTGAGATCTTAATAATAATTCGTAAATCAATTAAAACCGGCCTAAAACTGCATTTAATTCATAAATATTAATGTCAATATTTGCACAAATACATAACTTGATTAAAATCAAGAATTTAACAAAATCTTTCATTAAATTTGCAAAAAAAAAAAAAAAAAAAACAAAATCTAGTTTTAAATTTCTCAAAATAATAAGCAAAACAATTAGGGAATAACATTAAACAAAATATAAGTATAAAAGCCGAACAAAAATTCAAAGACAGTACAGTTTAACAAAACTTTCTAGTAATCTGCTTAAACAAACAAAAATGTTCAAATTAGTAAGTTTTATTAAATAATTAAAACAAAATTATGGTAAACATTCCTTTTAAAATAATTAAATTTATTTGCAGTTGCTTATTACCACCTTAATCGCCTATGCCGCTGCTGTCGGTGATGATGATGTCCACGCTGAAGCTACCGTCTTGAAATCCGATGTCCGTGCTGATGGTTTCGATTCTGTTTTGGAGACCACCAATCATATTCATCAAGTAGCCTCCGGTGATGTACATGGCAACATTCATGGTGACTTCGAATGGGTTTCTCCTGAAGGTGAACATGTTGCTGTTAAATATGTTGCTGATGAAAATGGTTATCAACCCAGCAGTGACTTGTTGCCCACTTCCCCACCAATTCCAGAAGCCATCTTGAAGGCCATTGAATACATCAAGGCTCATCCTTCTCATGAAGATAACAAACATTAAGTGGATTAATTGAATAATTGAATATTCAAATTTTCAAATAATCTAAGAAGTTTTTTTAAACTGATAATAAATGTCAAATGGAGAAAATCATAAAAATTTTGTAGTTACCTTTTTGTGGTTAAATTACACAGTGTTTTGTTTAATTGCTTGTTTAGAAATGATTTAAAATGATATTTTTATTTTCCAAATTTTAAAAGAAAAACAGTTTCTAGGTAAGTTCAATTTTTTTGGAAACAATTTATTTCAAAATTATTTTTTTTTGATATACGAGGGCGGATCAATAAGTCCGTGGTGCAGAGTCCCCATAGTATTTATCGAGCTTTTCCTTCGTTTGGTTGACGGTTTTTTTTTCGAAAAAAATAATGTTTAATGAGCACTCGAAATTCACTTTTTTTCCATTTTTAGAAAAATACAAGATTTTGTATGTTTTGAACAGTTGTTAAACGCAAAGTAAATGACGACACTTGCTCAAAATTTGACAGTAGTCTATTAACAGGTGGTACTTGATGGGAATACTGTTGCATTTCATATAACTACGGGAGAAGTTCGAAAAGTCACTGACTTATTGATCCGCCCTCGCAATACAGTGGTTTTTCGCTTTAACAAATACACAGCCTAACGAATTCGTGATTTAAAGTACGTCCAAATTTTTTCCATTAAGTACCTTATTTTACGAACAATTCATATTTTATTAGTACTCGATATAACGAATTTTTCTAAGAATGAGTTTTGAAATCCATAAAAGTAAGAAAAAGTAAATGAAAATATATCATATTGAAAGAGTACTACTCCACTTGTTATTCAAAAGGAATAGAATAAATGATTTTTTTCGGACAAGATTTCTTCATATGAAAACTATTTTTCTAATAAGAAATCAGTAAATGAAATCAAATTAGAAATACGTTACAAAACTATTATTTTCCTAACAGTTATATTTCTTTTCAATATGATTTCGTTTGTATTTTGTACAATATCATTTTAACCGGTACCACCATACGTGATGCGTTTATGCTGAAAATGTTTGGATCTCCGTTTAAAGAATCCATTAGATTCATAATTACGAGTACTTATTAAATCAATTTAACATATTATATTTCAGAACAGTTACTGGGTTCAAAAGCCCACTCTCTAGTAATAAACGCCCATGCGTCCGACTATAATAGACCACAACTTCCTTACATTCTTTTTATTTTAAACATCAAAATGTATTGGAAAAAGCTGTTATTCAAGGAAAAAATGAAAATTATTGGTGTTCATGAAAAACTCTTAAGAATTATAATTTTATTAATTAACTTTTTCACTTTTGTTTACATGTTAGGTTGGTACTTGAGTGCAAAAAAGAAATGCAAAAATTAAGAAGACTAATGAATGTCTATATGATAAGACTCTGTTGGGTTCCTGGTCGCTGCGACATTCTCGGTAATGAAATAGCCGATGAGATGGCTCGAAGTGGCTCAGGTCTTTTATGGACAAATCTGTTAAGATTCCACTTGGGCCTAACTTTAGGGCTATAAAGGATTGGATTCTGGTCAACACGAATCGAGCCTGTGGGAGGAACGCAGATATCCTGCAATTCGTTCTATGGCCTTGTCTTAAACTTCAAATTCCAAACACCTCCTGGGTATGAGTCGTACTAGTCTGAGGGTCATGATAGGAATGATTATTCTTAATAGGGAATATGATGAGTAAATGGGACATTATCACGTCAGAATTTTGTAGGACATACGTTGATGTAGAGGAAATGGAGACAGTGGAGCACACACTCTGTTATTGTGTGTGACTTCACCGCGGAAGGCTAAAGTGTTTTGGGTGCCACACACTGCATGAACTAGATGAGGTTACAGGCAAAGGGCTTATCAATCTCATAGGGTTTGTAATGGGAATAAAATGGCTTAGGAGCATTCATAACTGATTAATAGGTTCCACTTCTTCTGTATATATCTTCTTATTCTTTTTATCTTTTTCCTTCTCTATCACAATGGACCGTTTGGTCTCCCTTTTATACCTACCTTATATGAGATAACTAAATTGTATTTTAACTTTAAAAAATGAAAATGTAGACTTTAAAATAAAACTTTTGTATTATTTTTATTACTAAAAAAAAAATTCGCGATTTAACGAATTTTTCGATTTTAAGAATTAGCCTGACAATATATCATTCGTTAAACTGGGAAACCACTGTACTTTATTATGACCTTTAATAGGACCTTTTTATGATTAATGAACCTTGTCTTCCAATTCTACAACTTGTTAATAATACGTCTACTGAACCTCACACTTAAAAATAAATCTTTTAAGTCCATTATTTACGAAGTTATGGTAGATAGTCCTTTTTTTATTACATTATGAGTGGGTATTCTAAAAACAGTAATATGTCCACAATTCAAATTATAAATAAATATTTCAAAATATTTTTTTAAAAAAAAAAAAAAAAAAAACAAAAAAATAAAAAAAAGTAATAATAATAATAACTAAACTGATTAAAATTTAATAAAATTTTCTCTCATCAATTCACTTGTGACTGAAACATTCAAAAACGCAGTTTATGTTTTCAATATTACATGTGGGCCAGAATCGAAATTTTTTGGAAATAAATCTGTAACTTTTAATCGGATGGTAGAATTTACATAAAATTTTATATAGTCATAGCAAAGGAGCGTACAAGTTTTAATTTGGGGCTCAAAACAGGGTACCTTGTTTCTTAACCGATTTCAAACATTTTTCCATCTAGATATTTATTAAACTTTAAAGTGGCGTAGTTTTGGTTCTATAAAATATATTGAATTAAATCTTTTTGTATATAATTTGGAATTATATCAGCTAGACAAAATAGTTTATTTGAAAAAAATAGATTTCATATTTTTTCCGATTTTTTGAATTAAAATAAAATTTTTGAAAAAATTGGTTTTTGGAGAAACTATAAATATTTGATCTCCGATAAAGTCCTGGTTTGTTAAGATACTCTAAAAAAATTATGGTAATTGTTAATATTATCATTTTTGTATTTTGGACATAAAGTTCGCATTGTTGCAGGTACGGAAAAAAGCATTGGCAAATTTTTTGGAGTACATCAGAGTTTTCGAAACTGTATTTGGTTTGTAGATTTATACTTTGAATTTTAGAATATACAGATTAAAGTAAAAAATTTTGATATAAAATAGGTCAACTTCCAGAGGATCTGTAAATAGTCTTATTGGGTGTTTGGGCTTGTTTTTAATTCTAAAATCATCTCTGTGAAGATGTCTTTCAGAAAATTATAAAATTATTATATGTTCTTAAAGAAAATTTTATTTTAGGGAAAAAAGAGTGTGTAAATTTTTGGGCATAAAAGAAAAACGTAATATAACAATTTTTGCAATTTTCTATTTCAAATTCGTTTATTTTTGGACTCGATATAGATATCGATTTAAAATTTATTTTTTTCGATAGATAATTTTGTTCTTTAACATTTTCTTTACAAAATCGAACAAAAATATTGGGATATATATTGAAAAAGATGTACTAAGGTTTTGCAAAATTGAGATAGTTGAAATTTCAAATGCAAATAACTTGAAAATTATAAAAGATAAACTGCTCATGTAAGCATGTTTTTCATTGGTCTTAAGAGTTTTAAGAAGATGTAAAAATATTTGAAATCGTATAAGAAGCAAACAAACATTGTCTATGTCAGAAGTACTGTACTTTCAGCCCCAATAGCGGATTGTGAGACCCCTCTTCCAAACTTCAAATTTTGCACTCCTCTACTACGCCTATGTGAAATTTTATGTAAATCCAAGCGTCTCAGATTTCAAATCAAATAAAAACATGCAGATAGCACATTTTTATCATTTAAAGAAAATTGTGTCTTCTTTAAAATAATGTATAAACAATTTTACCTTTTTTAAAATGTATAGAAGACTTTCCTTAAAATAAAACAAAACAAATAAATGCAAATTTTTTTCACAGCAACATATTTCACAAATATGAGATTGAATATTTTCGAAATGCTTATGGGTATCAAAATAATTTTTGCGCATTTTATAAAATAAATAATGAGGAATTGATAAATGTAAAGGTCAGAAAAATATATAATTTCACTATATATTTTTAAAGGTAAAAATATTTGTTATTCACAATATGGGTTTTTTTCAGAAAATTGCTTCATGAGACGAAATTTGCTGATAGACTGTCACAATTTTTTGCGTAACCTTTAAAAATATATCGAACTATTTATATGCTGAAATCAACAACCGAAATTTTTTACAGGCTCAAAAATATAAACTTTTCTTCCAAAATTGATAATTTCTGACTACTGCTGGATGTCGGGTGAACGTGCAAAACTTTTCAAAATTTCACTTGCAAACATTCTTAAAGGTCAAATATTTTAGAAAATGTCAAAAAATATTGAACTTTTTTAACAAAATATTTTATAAAAATAAAATACGTAAAGCTACGTTTTTTGGCAAAAAAAAAAAAGAAATTTTTTAAATTTCTTTTAAAATTTTGATATAATTTTTTTTCCTAGTTTTCGAATTAAGATTAAGAAAAAAGAATAATTTTGCATATATTATACTAAGGGGAATAATTTTGTATATTTTACACATAAATGAAAAATTTTGATTATTTTGCACCCAATAAAATTTTTAAAAATTTTGTGATTAGTGAAATTTTTTGTCAAATTCAATTCCCTAATAATTTTTATCTTATACATTACCATTGAATATTTTTAATTGTAAAAGCAGCATATTTTTTTTAGCAATTGCTAATAAAAATTACTTTATTATTACCATCAGTAGTAGATTAATTAAATTTTAGCCAGAACAGATAATATTTTAATAACATATTTTTTTTAATTTTAATGCATATTTTCGGATTGTTAGAGCATAAATACCTTTAAAAATGCCTTCGACTAAAGCCAAATTATGTCTAACACAATTCTACGATTAGAGCTAGAGGTGGAGCTAGAATTAGAAATTAAGCTGAAATAGGTCTTAGAAGACCAGAATTGGACTTTATAAAGAATTGCGTGTGAAGGTTAGGTTAGGTTAAAAAGGGAGGCGTCTTTACGCCTGCACCCAGAGACCATCTGGTACATTGTGATCCATTTATAAATACCAGAGATAGCTAATAAAACGAAGAAAGAGAAGATCCCTACTAGAATAAGGTACAAGAGTAGAAAGAAAGTGGAAAGAAATATAAGAATAGAAAATTTTAGAACCCAAGACCCATCAATCAACCCCGACTACTTCTAAGTGTGAAGTTTGAAAAGGATAATGCAAAGAGGAGGATTCTGATATTTGACCTGTGGTTAACTGTGAACCGATACTTTTATTAAGTGTAAAATAAAACGTACGGATACAGGATATTACGTTGATACTAACATTTATATGAATTTATGCACTTTAGGGTGATTCTCTAAAGTGGGCCTATGATAAATTATGGACCGATCCTCAGTATACGATCTAAAAAATAAAATGGAAATAATTATGCAGTATCGGGTTGGCTGGTCCGATTCGAATGAAATTTCTCATAGTGATAGTTGAGGTGTAGACGAGTTTAAGTTTTGAGTTTGGACCTACCGAGGCGGGTCCATAGAGTTCCAGATTTGGACACCTCGGGTATGAAATTTTTTTTAAACGATCTTGATTCATTATATCTGAACTTTGTACTTTGTTCACAAAGTTTGCATAGGCAGACGGACAGCCAGCAGATCAGACGGATAGACATCGTTAAATCTACTCAGAAAGAGTTGAGTGATATACTTTAAGTTGGGAGTCCGAAGATTTTTTCTGTGTGTTGCATAATACCCCAACCACATATGGTGATGTAGGGTACACATTTTTCTTATAAGCTTAGAACTCCATGATCGTATCTTAACTGACTGAAGGCTCCTGTACCGCAGAATCAGTGTTGTCCTGAGTAATTCCAGCTAGTGTACGTCTTTATCGCAAGAGTTGCTGATCAATAATAAAACTTTCTTTTAAAAATATTTTCAACAAATAAACAAACATAAAGGGAGATAATGATACAATAAATATTAAATTATTCTACCCCAACGTCATATGGTGATGTAGGGTACAAAATTTTTTTTATAAGCTTAGAACTCCATGATCGTATCTTAACTGACTGAAGGCTCCTGTACCGCAGAATCAGTATTGTCCTGAGTAATTCCAGCTAGTGTACGTCTTTATCGCAAGAGTTGCTGATCAATAATAAAACTTTCTTTTAAAAATATTTTCAACAAACAAACAAACATAAAGAGAGATAATGACCCAATGAATATTAAATTATTCTTAGATATACAAAACCGATAAAAATAAAAAGAATATTATTTAACAAGCCTGTTTCTACACCTAATGTATGTAAATATCATTATATACCTAAATATTATCCAAAAATATATTCCGGATTTGAAGCCAGAACTGGGTAGTAAAATTCAAAATATAGTTCAAATTAATATTCATAAAGGAAACTAATTTAAATATTAAAAATGAAATTGTATATAAACCAAAAGAAATTCTTCAAAAAGCACAGTTTATCCAGTTTAACTAAATCTAAAATAACAAAAATGTTCAAGTTCGTAAGTAGAACAATTAGTTCATTTTAAAATAATATTTCATTTTAATAAAAAATATTTTTCAAGTTCCTTCTTGCCGCCTTGATTGCCTGCGCCGCCGCTGTTGATTCCGAGGATGCTCATGCTGAAGCCACCGTCTTGAAATCCGATGTCCGTGCTGATGGTTTCGATTCTGCTTTGGATACCACCAATCACATCCATCAAGTAGCTTCCGGTGATGTTCATGGCAACATTCATGGTGATTTCGGTTGGATCTCACCTGAAGGTGAACATGTTGAAATCAAATACGTTGCTGATGAACATGGTTACCAGCCCGTTAGTGATCTTTTGCCTACTCCTCCTCCAGTTCCCGCAGCTATCTTGAAGGCTATTGAATACATCAATACTCATCCATCCAAGGAAGAATATCATCATTAAATTGGTTAAACTGACAATTAAAATTATTTGAGATTACAAAAAAAAAAAAAAAAATAAAATAAACAAATTGTTATTATTAATAAAGACAAAAAAGTGATGAAAGAAAAATTTTCTATGCAAATTATTTAAAACTTAGCTTGTGATTGATTTTTTCTTTTAAATTAACATTTCTTTATACCCAGTTGAAAGTGTTGACTGAAAATATTTTATTACATTTTTTTTAATATTCATAGGGTGTTAACTTGAGGAATGGATGGCAGGATAAAGAAACAATTTTAACTCTGAGCCGATAAACAATATTAATTTTTAAATTACTGTTGTTTCATATCACAAAACCTCAATTGGACATAGAAAAAAAGGAAATACATAAAATATACATGTAAAATTATTATTAAGTTCATATTATTTCATTTAAATTTATAGGAAATGAATGAATTTGATTACAAACATGTTTATTAAAATTATTTACATAATTTATATAAATACATTCAAAACCAAAGAATACAATTAGAAGTTTATGTGAGAGACAAAAACTCAATTCAGTTGTCATAAACCTAATTCATGCAACAACAAAATACATGTAGTTACATATGTTTTGTTTTTGCGTTTTAAAAAAAATGAGTAAACTTTTAGAAAATTTTGTTTGAACTGCCTCTCACATAAACTTCTAGTTGTATTCCATGTTCAAAATATTGTAGTTCGAATGTTGGTAACCATTTTTATGACATTTAAACATTTTAACTTTGAGCTCATTTTTAAAAACACATAAATGTGTAAATAATTTTGTTTAAATATTTTGTTTAAATTTTTATAAAGAATATTTGTATTGTACATAATTATAATATGAAACTCTTGACTCTACTAAAATATAGGAAAAATGGATACAACTTTTTTAGAGTATAGTAAAAACAAGTGATTAGGATTAGATTAGATTTTATTGGACAAATTTTATTGGACAAGAAGGTTGAAAATTGTGACTAAAAACAGAAACAATGTTTAGACTTTTTGACAATTCTGACAGAAGGATTTTGGCCTTAAGGCTTAACCACTTACAGTACAGACACGTATGGATTCAATGGAATGAAAAATTATGCTTAATTTGCAACTTTGTTTTTTTTTTTTTTTTTGCTCTTAAGCCAGCATCCAGTCTGTCCGTCGTTAATTAACAATATTTTTGCTAAAAACATGAACTTAGACATAACTTACAAATAATTCACAAACAAAAAATGTCAGCGTAGAAAATATAAGAATTTCTTTTTTTCATTGTATACTTTTAAAATAATTAAAAAAAAATCAAATTAAAAACTGAAAAAATATGAATTTAAATATATTCAAAAATTTTGGATATAAATTTCAAATATGTTGTTTCGGTTATTTTATTCAAATAACTGTTTAGATATCTAACAAATCATCTTGTGATCACTTGATGTTCTCAGTCAGTCGAACAAAATATTATGATTATGATAAAATTTTAACGACTTTAAAGATATATTATTATTAATTTTTTTTTTTTGCTCTCTTATGCTACATACATAAGCACAGTTGCCAGATAATTGCAGCATAAAATCGTCAAAATTCGAATAAAAAATCGTCAAAATCGGCATAATATTTTTGAAATCGTCAAAAAATCGGTACAATTAATTATTATTAAATTTTCAAACTCTTTGTTTAGTAAATAAACGTTCAGCATTGTTTTATATTATACAAAGTTTTAAAAAATGGAACAAATTAACATTTCCATCCTAGTTAGAAGGAAAATATTTTCTTTTTAACTTTAAAAACGGTTTTTCTGTGTAACTCAATGACTTTTCCTATATCTACTCGCCGAATAAACTTTTTTTAGAAATAACAAAATTATGTAAGTTCAGGTATATAAATAAAAAATTAAAATTTCATTAATCATTTCAAGGATTTAATGAATATGATCATATTGTTACGAAATTGTACGAAATTATTTTTAAAGGGTAAAAACATAACAATATTATATATCATTCAAAAGGTATTTAAACTTTTAAACAGTATTAGTATAATTTATATTATATATATATATATATATATATATATATATATATATATATATATATATATATATATATATATATATATATATATATTAATAAGGATTTCAGAAAAATATATCAAATCTATAGAGATCTATAACTCGTAAACTAAATTTAAAATTTTTTACAATTCCTTAATCACAATTAAAAGTACTCATAATTCTAAAAATTGTCGGTGATCCAAATGTGCGAGAAAGTAAACTCTATTGAAAAAAATTACTCAAAAATTCATGTATATTGGTTTCATTTTCAATTAAATTTTTTACTACTTAACTCATTCTTAAACTTTTTATCTATCGCCAAATCTGTTTTACTTACCTACATATGTATATATATATAAAATTTTGTCTCACTAATACTTATTAAATTGCAAACGAATTTTGAAGTCAAATTTTAAACTTCTTATAGTTCTTTCCTCTCTCTCTATCTACTACAACACAAAATCAGATTTAAATAAGAAAAATTGGCGTGTGTGAACAAAAATAATCAAATAGCACTTTCGAATTTTTACGATAAAAAATCGTCAAAATGCATATAAATCGGCAAATCTGGCAACAGTGTATATAAGTAAATAAAATGGAAAATGTACAAGAGAATAATACGTATAACATATATAAAACAACAAAATTAAAACTAGATAAATAGAGCAGCAATTCGATTATGAATATTTATATTATAAAAAAGTAAATAAATAATAAAATAAAATAAATAAAATAGATTACTTTATACCTTCTTTTTAATAAAATAAATTCTGAATTTTAAGCAAACAAATTAAAAAGTAATAATAATATTACCATCATTAAAATGATTTATAGAAATAGATTTACTATAACTTATAAATAAAGAAATCCCAAAAATAAAATGGTATAAAAACGAAATAAAATCCATCAATTACACAGTTTACCAAATTGAAATAAAACTAAAATAACAACAATTTTCAAAATCGTAAGTTAAATAAAAATAGAAATATAAAGTTAAATTTATTTTAAACTCGTTTTAAAGTTCAAAGTGGCAAGTAAGCTTTGATCACTTGCGCTGATACCATTGGTTCCAAGGATATTCACGCTGACGCCACTCTCTTGAAAGCCGATGTTCATACTGATGGTTTCCATTCTGCTTTGGAAACTATCAACCATATCCATCAAATAGCCTACGGTGATGTCCATGGCGGTGAACATGTTGATATTAAATATGTTGCCGATGAAAATGGTTACCAAACTGTCAGTAATGTTATACCAAAAATTCCTGATGCCATCTTAAAGTCTATTGAATATATCAAAGCTCATGCACATAAGGAAGAACTCCTCAAATTTTCTTTATTTTTCAAATTGCTGAAATAAGATTAAAGAAGATCATTTGAAAAAAAAATGTATATATATATATATAGTTTGAAATTCAATTTGCTGTTAAAGAAATATACATAGGCATTTACAAATATTTTATTCACCTTGAAGTTCAAAATATTAAAAGAAAAGTTAGAATTTTAATGCCCAATCTTATACACCTTTCATATTTATATGTCTCATGTTTTTTTTTTTTTCTAAATAACACACTGCGCAGAGGGGTCGCCTTTAAAAAAACTTGACATGAAGTCAATATTGAAAAATTAATTTTTTACAAAACAATTAACATGTCTTGGAAGCTAAGACTTTTCTCTATATAATTCCATAATTACTTATTTAGTTTATGCTCTATTGACCCACGTGCGAGGCATCAAAATTATGATTTTTTTTTTTTTTTGTTATATTTTATTTGTATTTATTTTTTTGTTTAATATCATTATTTTTAAAGTTAAAAAATATCATTGCATGTAATTTTTTTAATGATATTATTTTAAGACTCGATTATTTACAAAGTTTTAGTAATTAGCGAAATCTTATCGTACTGTTTTTTTAAATAAATTTCAAATTACTTACTCAACTTTGAAAAAGAAAAAGTATATTTTGGTCTCTTAGTGACCATATGCATTTGATGAGATGACATTTTCTAAGTCTAAGCGCATTTATATTTTTTGCCTGTTTTTACCCCACTTGTTTTTCTAATACAATATGGCATTTAACAATATGACATCTTTTTACTATTTTTTTCATTAATTTTTCATATTTGTATGCTTTTATGCATGTTATTGTGACTCTTCGAAAGTACTATTACAAGAACGCGATGGTCTGTTAAAGATCATTCACAGTTAAATTTATCAAAAGGCTTTCGACTTTCGCTAAAGTGATTTTCAGAAGTGAGCTTATATGGGAGCTATGCTGAATTATGGACTGATCTTTCTGAAATTTGACACACTTATATACGCTTAAAAAAAATTATTTTTACTGAATTTTATTTAAATCATTATTATTTTAAGCTATTTAAGGGCTTGAAATCACATTTAGGAAAGACATTTCTATGGAAGATAGGGGAAATAATTGACCGATCCTAACAAATTTCAGCCCACTTCGTTCTTATACCAAAGTAAATTTTAATAATTGAAAAAAAAAACGTTGTACGCCTATCTCAAATACATACCGAAATATAAAAAAAAAAATAATAGTTTTCTCAGGTCAAGGCATTATCAAAATTTGCGATATCTATTGTAAATTATCTTTTTGGTAACTTAGTCAAAAAAGATGGACGGACAGAAAGACGGACGGATCATCTGAGCATTTCACGACTATTCTGAGTTTTTATACTATATACTTTATAGCGTCTTAGATGAATATTTTGACATGTTACATATGGAATAACAAACTTAATAAACCCCCATCTTTTTAGATTGTAGTTGTAAAAATACCTTGTATGTATATTTTTTTTTGACAATTCTGCCGCACCCATTTACCGAATTCTTCCCATTGATTAGCAGTATCGCCGTTTTTGATCACTTCAAAAATTCTTAAAAAAAAAACTAACAAAATGTTGAGATAGTCAGAACCATGGCGTAATGAAACAGGTGGAAGCAGTTTTACAAAAACAACAATACGGTGAATTCATTAATCATACATGAAGTTTGACTCTTCAGCAGGTAAGCAAAAATGTTTCTTATATGGAGTTTGACAGTTCTTAGTACTAAAAAAATATTAAGTGAGGTCACCTGTTTGTAAACACATGTAGAGGTAGGCGAAAAGAAACAGTGCAATATCGTTTACGGTAATGAGAAGAGAAAAAAGTAGTTCATGGTCCCCACCCTATTTTACACGAACTTTAGTAATATTCCTTTTGTTTAATTAAAGTATTCAGAAAATCTTAACAAAATAACAAAAGTTAAGATAAATTAAAGGTCTTTAATTATAGCCAACATATCTAAGTCTAAGAAGAGATTACTTAAAAAAAAAGTGTCTAAGTATTTATTTACTAATTAAAAATAAAAATTACTATTTAAATTTTCAAAAAGTCTAGCAATTAAAAAAATGTACTAATTTCCAAAAAAAAAAAAAAAATAATAATACAATTTGTCCAAAAAAGAGCAATTTTTAAAAAGATGATTAATTTTTCAAAATAGTAATACTTTTTGAAAACTGATGCAGAAACTTCCAAAAAGTTCTAAAACAGTGCACATTGGAGTCACCACCCAGCAAAAACTTTTTGGTTTTCGGTATTAGCAACTACTTATTAAAGTAGTTTCTCGGTAATGAGGCGTCATTATTATTTGCTTACTCTTTATTACATAAATAAGTACTCAATAGTATAATAGCACAGTAATACTGCAATTACGTAGACGAGTTGGCTAGAGCGCTGGATTAGCAACCAGAAGTTTATTGGTGCAACCCCATTTTGATGCTGTTAGTTTTTTATAATAAAATGTCTAAAAAATATTTCATACTAAAAAAGTTTTTGTCACTTAGAAAATTAAGAACGAGATGGTGTGCTGAAATTTTGATTAAATTAAAAAAAAAATCACTTTTTATTCATTTGTATTATTTTAATAAACACGATCGAAAATTGAGGCCTTTTTTAAAAAAAGTTCAAAATTTCTAAATTAAGTTTTTCGAACACGCTCAAATATTATCTTAACAAAGAAGAATTTTGTTTTATTCGAACTTAATTTTGAAAATTCAAAATTAAGTTAGAATATTGAAACAATGCTAAGAAATTATAAAAAATAATAATTTATTTCATTTAACTTATTTTTTTATTTAAATGAAATTTGATCATATTTCTTGACTTCGAAATTAATTTGGAATTTTTCTTTTTAGCTAAAACATGATAAAATTCAATGTAAATTTAAAACTATTTTGTAATGTTCAAAAATTCGTAATTAAGTTCAAATTTCTGATTTCGACCAAAATAATTATATAACTCAATGTTTTAATACATTTTTATTAAATTAAATGAATTAAACAAAATGTGTACTTTTTGTAGTTCTTCTATTTTTTTATGTGATGTTTTTTTGTGAAAATATTTTTATCAAAATTCAATGATTTTGCGAAAATTGGTAAATTTTTTTTAAATTGGTACTTTTTTTCTTAATTATATTTTAATTTTGGTATCTTTGTTTTAATTGAATTTTTTTAATGTTAATAGGCGAACGAATTTAATTTTGAAAATTTGAGGAACATTCTAAATAATTTTAAATTAATTTTACTATTTATTATTATTTTTTTTTAATTTAAAGCATATTATCCTTAAAACTATGCTATTTAAAAAGTTTAAAACTTTTCCCTTTACAAATAAAACCCATATTTTTTGATTTTTTAAATGCTCTTCATTGTCTGTTTAACCAATTCTTTTGTTTTTTTTTATTTGCTTTTCCTTTTTAATAAAATTTAATGAAGTTCTGGCTTTTGAGGATGAGATTTAAGATACTCAAGAGACTTCAAGATAGCAGCAGGAATTGGAGGAGCAGTAGGTATAACACTACCGACGGGATGGTAGCCATTTTCATCGGCAACATATTTAATTTCAATATGTTCACCTTCAGGAGAGATCCAAGAGAATTCACCATGTATGTTGCCATGTACATCACCAGAGGCTACTTGATGGATATGGTTGCTGATATCCAAAGCAGAATCGAAACCATCAGCACGTACATCGGCTTTCAAGAGGGTGACCTCAGCATGAGCATCATCGGAACTGGGACCAACAGCAGCAACACAGCCAATCAAAGCAACAAGAATAACCTTTAAAAAGAATTTTAAATAAATTTCAAATTTCTTTCTGGAAAAATACAAAAAAGCTTCTTATTTTTTGAACTTACAATTTTCAACATTTTTGTTGCTTTAGATCTATTATCTCTTGGTAAACTGTGCCTAACTTTTAACTTTTTTCACTTTTATACCACTACAATTTTAATTTTAATTTTGATCTTGTATTCTTTGTTCTGTGATATTAAAACTAGCTTAGGAATTTTACAGATATACATATATATTTTTGTGTTCTACAATCCTTAATTTTACTTCGGGATTATGGGTGTATGGACTAGAAACGAGTAATAAAATCAAGTTTAATTATTTAATAATTATTATGTGCATTTATTAAAACAATTTTATGTACATGATCCAGATTTTTTACCGGTTTTTATTTAAAGCCTAATTAAACAGTTCTTTGGCATTTGAAAGATATGTATTTATGGTAAAACAATTGTTGTTATAAACAGTTAACAGTTATAAACAGTTAACAGTTATAAACAGTTAACAGTTTTTTTTTGTTTTTCGGCAAACATTTTTTGACTTAAATTTAGAAATTTAATTTTAATAAATATTATTAAAAAGTTATTCCCCGTTAGCAATTTGTTAATATGTAGTTAAAATACTATAGAAAAGCAAAGACTATAGTAACAATTGGTCCATAATATACTTGAAATTAGTTTAATGTTTGAAATGCAAATTTTTTGTTTTTTCGTTTTTAATAAAATATTTAAAATTTTCTAGAATACCCTACATAAGACCTTCATTGTGTTTTTGATTATTATTATTATTTTTTTTTTTTGTTGGAATGAGTCTAATTTTTAAACTCTATTTTATTTTTCAGTCATCTTTAAATATTCTTTAAATATTTTTTTTTAATTTGACCCACTAAAGTATGTTGTGTTTTCTAATTATAGGAAGCAATTTTTTCTGTCGCACTCGTTTCTCTGTTAAAAGTGTCATTTGTTATAAATGAATTGCACCATATGTAAAAATGTCTTGCCAGCCAAAAGTTTATACACTATTATTGATTTTTTACACAATATTTATCTCATACATTTTCTCTAACATCTATGATATGGAATTCATGACTAAGATATTGTAAAAAGTCCGCCAATCAGTGTTACCAGAAAATTTTCGATGTCATCTGCTAAATTCCCAAAAATGCTAAATACACAGTTTTACCCACCTCCCAGCAAAAATTTTTCTTTCCTGGTAAGCTAGCAGGTAAATTGGAAACAAAAATAAAGTACTTATTTTTTGCTGAATAACTAGTTATATTTTTTCGCGTTGTCCACAAATTCATGTAGTTATTTTTAGACTCTAGATGTACTCAAAAATATGTACCTAAACGAAAAATTTTGCCGTCAGTGACTTGAACTTGTACACAAGTTAACCATTCATTTTTAATGACTAGCGTCTTACTCAGTACACCATCTCGCACTTAATTCTCTAAGTGACAACAATTTCTTTAGTATAATTACATGTTTTTAAACATTTTGTTATAAAAAAAAAACTAACAGCATCAGAATGGGGTTGAACCAACAACCTTCTGATTGATATTGATATTACTGTGCTATTATGCTATTGAGTACTTATTTATGTAATACAGAGTAGGCAAATAATAATGACCCCCATCACGAAGAAACTACTTTAGTAAGTAGTTGCCATTACCGAAAATCAAAAAGTTTCTGCTGGAAATGTTACTTATACAGATCCATAAATATTGAATAAATATAATGCATAATAAAATATTAGATCAGCCTTTAAGATATATTTTGCATGACTAGGCCAAATTTTGTTCTTCACCATCTATCATTAAAGCTAAATTCATACTACGCTAATACTTGACGGTTTTTGCAAATATTTGCTTTAAGTAATGCGAACACGAAATACTTTTACGATTCAAACAAGATAACAGTTAATTTTGGACAATCAAAACTATGTGCTCTTAACTAAAAATGCCGCTAGGGTGAACATTGTGTAAACACAAATTGTAAAATATTTGCTACTATTTTGAGTTAATGTTTATTTGATTTCACAAATGATGTGGTGAACGGCTTGAGTTGGAAAAATTGTTACTTTTATGTACACAAACTTTAAATTGAAAGAAAAAAAATATATATCAATTTATATTTTATCTATTAAAATATAATTTTTTAAATAAAACTTTCAATATATTCATATTTTTTATTATTTAACCATAATAATACTTTTTATGTTTTTATACAGCTAACCCCAGGTCTACACTGAGATTAACGCTGATATAACATGTGAGATAATGCCGGCAGAGGAGAGTAACCATTTTGTTTATATTACGTTAAATCTTAAATAAGGGGTACACGTATTCTAATAAATCCTATAAGATATCATTATTTTCAATCAGTCATAGAGTAAACATGTCCTTTTTAGGTACTTTTTTAGCACAATTTTTATAAATTTTTTTTTTCACTTGTAAAACAAACATTAGGAGGAAACAATTTTACAAAAAAAAAAAAAAAAAAATTGTTTTTCAGTAATTTCCAAAATACACATGCACACACACAAACAAACTTTCGTATATGTTTATTTTTTTTTTTTTTTGACAGAAATCTCATCACAACAGTCTCATAATACATCTTATAATACTAATATTTGAATCTACACGTGAAATAATTCTCTCAGAGAATGAATTTGACACTCTCTGACACAAAAATCTTACATATTATTTTACATCTAGACGGGCTGTAAAAGTGGCGTGGAAAGAAAGCAGTGTTGTCTTGTGAAGACAGGGCTGTTTTTGTAAATGACGAGAAAAGGAAACAGGATTGTTGTTGTGTATAAACATAAATTACTTACATAAGAAGATTTTAAATATATATTTTTTAAGGATATTTTCATTAATGTGCGTATTAAATCTTGCAATTAATCTATTGATAATAAATCGCATTTCCTTTATTATCAAAATAAATTACTTTGTAAATTTTATAAATATTTGTATTTAAAATAAATAGAATTTTCGCTTAACAATTAATAAAAGCGCTACAAATATTACTTGACATCCACATATTCCGAAATACTCTCAGAAAATTGTTCTGAATTGATTGAAACAAAATAAAAAATAAGATTTTTCTATAAATTAATTTAATAATTGATGTCAAATTTATGGTAGTTGCGTATTTAATAAAATAATTTTGAGTAAATTGTATATCAAAAAATTCTATAAAATTTAATCGTAAATCTTTTTGGAATTACATAAATTCAAAAAGAAATAAATCATCAATTCCGGTTTTAAAGCAATGTGATGTTTTAACACCTGATGCCTTAGAAGGCTATATTAATTATTATAGAGTTGATCTTAGTAATGTGGCATCTTATATTGATTAAGTGGAATTTCTAAATTTTCTAACTCATTTAAGTGTGATATGGATGGAATTTCCACTTTTCTTTAAAGAAATGTTCTTCTTCATCATGTTACTATTGAAAATAATTTTTAACCATTCACTAGGATTCTTTCTTCAAAAATGGAAGTTTATCACCATTGTTACTATTTTAAAGTCTGTTAATAAGAACTTATTTTAAAATTATAGACCAATTTCGAAATTAAAAAAATGTTGCTTAAGTATTTGAACATATAATCTCTGATAATTTATTTTTCCACCTCAAAAGGTACATTTCTCTATCACATCATGATTTTATATCTGGTAGATCTACTACCACAAACTTAGCTGTTTTTACTCAAGTTGACGTCGTCTACACTGATTTCACTAAAGCTTTTTTTGGATTCCACTCTCAAATGAATTAGTTTCGTTATTATATAACCAATATCATTGTTTTAAATATTCTAATTACTTGCTATATGCTGATGATCTTAAAATATTTATACCAATTTATACCGATTTAAATAAATTTCAAAAGGATATCAATAGAGTTGTTATGTGGTCAGATGATAATGGCCTTCCTTTTGATAATCATTTTAACAACTCAATATATTATGAAAATTCAAATTTTAGAATTAGTACATGATATATTAGACCTTAGTGGTAAATCATTTAAATTATATTATTTCCTGATCTTACTTTCTGTTAAATTATATAAAACGAAATTTTAACAATTTTGATTATCACACTAAGAAAATATTATTTTCTTCTTTGGTTGATTAGAATCCCAGCAAAAACTTTTTGGTTTTCGGTAATGGCAACTATTTTTAAAGTTGTTTCTCGGTAATGAGGCGTCATTATTATTTGCCTACTCTGTATTACATGAATAAGTACTCAATAGTATAATAGCACAGTAATATTAAAATTATGTGGATGAGTTGGCTAGAGCGCTGGATTGCAGCCAGAAAGTTGTTGGTTCAACCCCATTCTAATGCTGTTAGTTTTTTATAAAAAAAATGTATAAAAAGACATCTTATACTAAAAAAAAGTTTTTGTCACTTAGAAAATTAAGTGCAAGATGGTGTACTGTGTAAGACATACATATTTTTGAGTACCCCTAGAGTCAAAAAATTACATGAATTTGTGTACAACTCGAACAAAAATAACTAGTTATTCAGGCAAAACATAAGCAGGTACATATTTTTGAGTACCCCTAGAGTCAAAAAATTACATGAATTTGTGTACAACTCGAACAAAAATAACTAGTTATTCAGGCAAAACATAAGCAGCTTATTTTGGTATCCAATTATACCTGCTAGCTTACCAGAAAAGCAAAGTTTTTACTGGGATATGCATCGTTTATTTGGAGTCCTAATTTTAACATTAACATTAATGGTTTGGAAAAAGTCCAAATTAAATTCTTAAATTTGTATTTTCTTTTTTAAAATTTTCAATACCTCTTACATCTTGTGAAAATAGATACATATGGATATCAATGAAATCATTAGAAATTCGAAGAAAAATTTCTTCATTATTATTTCTTCATGGAGTTATTTCAGGCAATATTGATTGTCCAATCCTTCTCAATTGTATTCAAATATTTGTTACTTAGAGACAATTAAGAAAATTCAATCCCTTTCATATTGATGCACATAGAACTGATTATGGTAGAAATGAACCAATAACTAAATCGATAAGTATATTTAATCTTTATTAATATCTAGATTTTATAAAAAAATTTATAAAAAAAACCAGTTAAATAAATTACTTAACTTAATTATATTTAAGTTGCTAGGCTGTAAGGATATGTATTCTATAGACTAAATAAATAAATAATTTGCATCTAATCTAAACAGGCTTAAAATATATCTACTGTTCTCATATTTTACGATATAAAAACATAAAATAAATCCGCGTAATTTGAAAAAAAAATTAACTCTATATTTAATCGCAAAAATTGCGGGTTTTCCCGTAAAAAAATATTACGTGTCAAATATTTGCATAATCTGAACTTATCTTAACAGTTCAATACCAGTAATTGATTGAAATTTAAATTAACACCTAATTTTTATTTTTAAATTATATTATTTTTGGATTAACAAAAAAACTAACATGAAATTAGATTTTTTAATATCAAAGTAGTATTAGTTGAAACATTTTTTTTAATCAATCGTTAATTGAATTATGTATATAGATACGGTAACACAAATTATATTATATTATATTATATATATATATATATATATATATATATATATATATATATATATATATGTGTGTGTGTATACATATATATATATATATATATATATATATATATATATTGTCAAATTATACCCACATAACTTATTAATCTGGTCAATATTTTCGCACATATTAACCAAATTTTGTATAGATAATAAAAATTAAATTTAACACAAATTTAAAAACTTTTATTTTTCCAAAAATTATAAAAATCGGAAAATACCAAAAACTCCTTTATTTTTCCTTTAGCATAAAGTCGAATATGTTACATATAAAAAGAGCTATGTATCAATAAAATCGATACATAAACGTCGACATTAAGTGCAATAAGGTAAAGATAACGAGAAAGAAAGTCGGTCTTGACCGACTATATGTTACCCTACACCATTGTGTACGAGCTTAAAAATTCGGGAAGGGGACTTTTATTAATTTATTAATAAAAATATATAAAAAATTGATACATATATTGAAAAAATAATTGATTATTATAAATTTTGTTTATTATAATATTACATACATATAAATAATATAAACATATTAGAAGTACATTCAATATTCGTCGAAACGGTTTCAAATATTTACTACTTCCTCATTTTCCTCACTTGTGACGAACTTCTCAAATTTTCGGATGATTTTACTTTCGAGAAAAATTATTTGGAATATCAACACGAACCTTCTAATTTTACCCATTCTCTAACGTATAAAATACTACTTAAATTTTCTCTTTAAAAGTGAAGTAATAGGAGGTTTAATCTCTTTTAAAGTATTTTCAATAGGAAACATACTTATTTTCTGTTCAATATCTATATTTTTTTGGTAATCGATTTACTAATTCTGCAACTAATTCTTTTTTAAAATGTATACATTTAGAAAGTATTTCAAATTCTTCATTTTATGATAATAGTTTCAGAGTCTGTTTTCTTTAATATGATTTTTCAAACGAATGTCCAAGGCTGAAGATATAGAAAATCGTCTTGATTTTCGACATTTTGTAGAATAATTTCCATAATTTTTACTCTAATAAATCATTTAAATAATAATAAATCATTTAAAATTTTTTAAGATTCGTTTTTTTTTTTGTTTTTGCCTGTAAAGCTTTGTTTAAAATTTGTAATTCAAATGAGTTAGACATACTCTGGCTATTTTTAGTAGATCAGTACCATTGCTTTGTAAATATTTTTATACATGTATTGTCTCTTTTGAGATTTAGAGACCAAATAACAAAATTAAAAAACAAAAACTATGTATGCTAAAAAAGCTTCTGTTACCTACTGTCGGTTATGCTAAGAAGCATTTAGAGGAATATTTCAAAATAAATATGCAATTTACCAATCCATTCTGCCAAATTTAGCAGAAAAAATACTAAAATAGCAACACTGTAAATATAGCCATATTGAACACCTGAAACAGCTTTATGAATATGGTTTTTGGTATCTAAAACAGCATCAAAACCATCAGCTCTAATATCGGCCTTAAGGTTGGTGACTCCAACATGAACATCATCGCTAGAGACGGCAACAACGCTGATATAGGCAACAAAGCCAGCAATAAAGATCTGTTTAAGAAAAAATAGTTTAGTTTATTATTATTTTTTTTATTTTATTATATTGAAACTTTATTTTTAACTTACGAATTTATACATTTGGAATTTTTTAAAGAAGCTTTTGAGATTAAAAGTATTAAACTGTGCTGATTGTACATTTGTCAAAGGTATTTATACACAATTGCTATTAATTAATAATATTTTGTATTTAAAATTTATAGAACGCAGAAAAAACATGTTTATTTGTTAGTTTTGTTTATGCGAATTTATAATTTTGAATCAAAGTGCTTTCTTTTTGCTAATAAGTATAAATTATACTTTATTGAAAGAATTTCAGTTTTGATTTCTGTTAAGCAACTTAATGGGGTTCATTTGGACTAATATGTATTTATGTATGCTCATCAGATGTTTCACGAAAGTTTCTAAAACTCATTTCACAACAGAGAATTTTATAAATAAAATAAGAATGAGAAATTTTAAACCGATTTTTGAACATTCACTTCAATTGAAAACTCTTGCAGTGTTTGAACCTGAGATATTTTTTTTTATCTAATTATAATTTATTGCAGGATTTAATTTTATGGATTTTCCTAGATATGCCATCTACTTTTTTGGCCAACACCAATATTAAAAAAAAAAAATCCCACAAATAAAAAGACGTTTTATCATAAAAAATAATAATTTGTTTTCATAGTATTTTTAGTAGTATTTGTAATTTCTATTTATAGTGATCATTTTTGTATGAATAATTTTACATAACTACATACTTATGTATTCAAAAATGCATGACATATTAAACTTCAGATTCACCATATTATTCAACATGTCGGATTTTTTATTTATATTTATTTTATTTATAAGTAGCTCTACCATTTTTTATTTATACTTAGCTCTACCTCGCTAACCGTTTCGATGCGATAACTAATATTTGTTTTATATGGGGACTACTACTTCCCCTGGACCTATCCGCCCTATTCGAAATTTGATATGGGATTCATTTCTACAACTTTCATTGTAATAATCCTTTAGTATGTAAAAATGAATATTTGATAAAAAAAAGTCACAAAATCTGAGGGCTCTTACTATAACAGTTCTTTAGTTATGCCATTAAGAATATTTTCTTTGTAGGGAGGGTACAACTCCTCCTGCTCCTTTCGAAAAATAAAATATCATATTTAAATTTTGGGATAAACAGGAAAATGACGTGAAAATTTTAAGATAATCGGCTCAGTTGTTTTGAGAGTTTAAAAAATGGGCGTAAAATATGAGCGTGGCCTCCGGTCAAGATCCAACATAGCCTATGACATTCTCTAGTGTAAGTGCAATCTGTGTGTCAAATTTCATGTAAATGGCTTCATTAATAACGTGAAAAATTGAAGAAAAGGCTTTTTTTAAAAGGAGGCGTAAAATGTAGGCGTGACATCTAATATAATCCAATCCATAGCGTATAAACACGTACGGTATTGGTACTATCTTTGTGTCAAATTTCATGAAATTCGGTTCAGCCGTTTAGACGTGATTGATACGCAAACAAACAAATGTACACCTCATTTTTATAATATATAAGGATAACTTATTAATAGCCAAGTTGATATTCAATGGAAACATTTGTGCACAAAATTTGTTTTACTATTGTTTATATTTAATGTATAAATATATATGAAGAAATCTTGACAAATATATAAGGCTTTCTTTGCGCGGAGTACATTTAATTGCGGGTAGTATTTTGTGATTTTCAAGGACGACAAAAAGGAAACATTTATACATCATATATTTTACAAATAAAGCATCATATTACCAAAAAAGTTCAAGTCGAAACGAACATTGGAAAAAACGAAACGTTAAAAATGATATGTTTTGCTCTTTTTGTGAATGACTGAAAATTCACAATCAACTTTTCAATACTTATCATTAATGTATTCAACAAATGATTATAACTTTTAATTCGCTCTTTGATACTTATTTAAAATAGAAAGAAAGAATTGCAACTTTTTAAACTTCAAAAATTTATTTTTTTAATAAAATATGGACGGAATAAATAAGGATTAAAACTAAATCAACTACTTCTAGCACTTCTTCTCCAGATTTTTCTGATGTATCATTTTATATAAAAATGAATTGCTAACTAGATTATTTTTAATTTTTTAAATTTGATTTCCGAAAAAAAACAAATTTTAAAGTACTTTTACGAAATTTTACGTGGTACTCTCTATTAGAATTTAAAATTAATTTAAAATAATTAAAAACAATTGAGCACTGCTGGGGCCTTCTTAAACTTTCTTTTATTAAAATAACATTCAAAATTCTGGGTGGTTCTACAAAATTCTTAAACTGGCCAGAAAATATTAAAAACACTATTGCTATTTGTTATGATTTTTCGAGCTTATTCAGACTAAAGAAGCTAAACAATCACATATCTTGTAATATTTTGAGTAAACTTGTACGATAAATTATTTTATAAATTTTTATTGTTTTTAGTTCAATGCTATTTAGAAACACCTTCCCAGTTATTCAGTATACAAAACTTGTACCTTGGAACATGAGAAAAGTCAATAATAACGTATGTTTTCCAGGTTAATAATGGGTGATTCAAGTAGAGATACTTTTTTCAAAAGCCTTTTTATGACAGATCACGTGTGAGTCGTGTCATGCTGTCATGTTATTTTTGTTTAGTATTGTTTGGCATTACAGCTTGTGCAACAACTGAAGCCGCTCGGCCTTCCCAAGCGACATCGCTTCGCTCTATGGACTCTTGAAAAGTTCCAAGAAGATCTGACGTTTTCGATGCAAATTTAGTTCAGCGATGAGGCCCATTTCTGGCTCAATGGGTATGTAAACAAACAAAATTGCCGCATTCGGGACGAAGAACAACCTGAATAGATTCAAGAACTGCCACTTCATCCAGAAAAAACAACGGTTTGGTGTGGTTTGTCGGCCGGTTGAATCATCGGTCAATATTTCTTTAAAAATGATGCCGGTGCGAACGTAACCGTCAATGGCGACCGTTATCGTGGCATGAGAACCGACTATTTGATGCCCGAAATTGAAACTCGTGATCTCGGCGACATTTGGTTTCAGCAAGACGGCGCCACTTCCCACACATCGCATCAATCAATGGATTTATTTCGGTAAGCACATAATTTCACATTTTTCCTGTGGGGATATGTAAAGTCTAAAGTTTATGCGGATAAACCCGCTTCGATTCAGGCCTTGGAGGAAAACATCACGCGTGTCATTCGCCAGTTACCAGTCGAAGTGCTCGAAAATTGGACTCAACGGATAGACCATCTGCGACGTAGCAACGGCCAACATTTGATAGACATAATCTTGAAAAAATAAATGTCAAAGAATGTTCTTTCAAATGATAATAAGCATTCCCCATTAAATTTGAATTTTCTGTGTTTTTTTTTTTTTTTTTCTTTAAAAAAGTAGAGAACCTCGAAATGGATCACGCTTTACAAAATATTGAAAATATTTTCATTTTTTTATTATCGAGGAGCTTTGATCATTGTTTACTCAGAATCGTTCTCAGCTTTGTTATTTAAATTTTTATTCGCTTTGATTGATTATAGCTTAGGCATAGCTTTATCATGGTTCGTATTTAATTTTGAAGAAATGGACACAATGTGCCATTACAAGACCGAACATGTTTAGCATAGCTATTAGGAGCTTCTCTACTTTTGGGACTTGGAATTCATTCTTCTGACTGTTTCTAAATCTCATTCTTTTTAAGCTTTTTTATTACCCTGAAATGTAATGCTTTTGTCAAAATTTACTCAATCAAAATTTTCTAGTAAGTTCAAAAAAAAAAAAAAAAATAAATAAATAAAATTAAATAAATAAATAAAATAAAATAAAAAAAAAAATAAAAATTAATTTTATATTGTCTATTTTTTTTTTTTTTTGAGTGCCACCTGCATGCGGATTTCAAAAATTCGATCTGTTGTTAAATCTGTCATGTATCTAGAAGATATTGTGTCAGAGTTGTTACGAAAATTTTGTATTATGTTCGGATGACTCCCGAAGTTCATACTGCATACTATCACAAAGTTTGGTTTTCGTTAAACTTATAAATTGATCATTTGCATTTTAAGGATTGCTTGAACAAAGTGTTTATAATGACATGTATCTGCAGAATCAAAAAATTATATACTTTTGTCCAAAATTCCAATTTTATTAATTAAACAATAGAAGTAATAATTACATAATTTCCCTGAAAATATCCGAAACATATTTTGAATATCCCCAACAAGTTCCCCAATCCCTAAACGAAGATTTTCATCCTATTCTGCAATAAAAATTCTTCAAATTTTGGAGTAAAAATCCTAAATCTGGCAGCGCTCACCCTAATAAATTAAAAAAAAAAATAATTATTTCTTTTTAAAGTCATAAACCATTTTTTAATATTTCTAATAATTCCTAAGAATATACTAAAGTGCATCTTAACAAATACAACAAAACAAGTCAAGTAAAAATAAAGCAAAATAAAAAAAATAAATATAATATGAGTGTATTTTAAATAATAATTTTATTTGAATTTGAAAATAAAAAACAATAAACAATTAAGAATTCCAGTATAAATAGCCTTAACAAATTTGTAATCAGCACAGTTGAACAAGTTCAATCTTAATTAACTAAACACAAAATGCATAAATTCGTAAGTAGAATTACAAAAAATTAAAATAAATAAAAAACAGAAATATAAAAATTTTATTGATAAAAACAGATCCTTATTGCTGCCTTTGTGGCCTATGCCGGCGCTGCTGCCATCTCAGCCGATGATGCACATGCTGAAGTCACCATTCTTAAGTCCGATGTTAGAGCTGATGGTTTTGATACTGCTTTAGATACCACCAACCATATTCATCAAGTTGCATCAGGTGATGAACATGGTAATATTCATGGTGACTTCGAATGGGTCTCCCCTGAAGGTGAACATATTGCTGTTAAATATGTTGCTGATGAACATGGTTATCAACCCAGTAGTGACTTGTTGCCCACTCCTCATCCCATTCCTGAAGCTATCTTGAAGTCTATTGCTTATAATGAAGCTCATCCCCAAAAGGAAGAACATCATAAGTAAATACTTATAAAGATGAAAATAATAATTTAACAATTGATTTAAACTGCCAATAAATTGGATATAAAATATATTTGATTTTTGTTATTAAGTGAGAATGTTATTTGTTTCTTGGAAAAATATGTCACTTGTAGTGCAGTATATACTTATATCCTATACCACCATAAATGCAGAGGGTAAAATTATTTGATGTTACCAGTGATGCCACGGCAAATATTTTCTTCTAACCAAATTTTTGAAATAATTAACCAAATTAGGAAAAAAGTAACCAAATTTTAATTATTCAAATTTAATATTTAAAAATTAATATAATAGTTATATATTTATAGCCGTATTAAAAAACATTTATATAGCTTTACTAACTATTGCACAGTGGTCCCATAAAATGTTTTGGAAATAATTCTGTAACTTGTGAACCGCCGGAGATATCTAAATAAAATTTCACACGATCAGAGCTAAGCTGTATTTTAGGGTCACAGACCTCCAAAGTTGACCATGTATTTTTTATTAATTCGCCAAAAAATCATTTATGACTTTTATGTAAAAACATTTTACATATTGGTAGTCCTTATAAACCTTTATTTACATGTGTAGGTTATCTCTTTTAGTTCAAGAGATATTAAGGTCGAAGCAAATTTTAGCTCCATTTTGGCCTACATTTTTTTATGTTTTCTTTTTTAACTTGGGGTCTTAATTTGGGCCTAATTTGGGCCCTAAATAGCCTTAACAAATTTGTAATTAGCACAGTTGAACAAGTTCAATCTTAATTAACTAAACACAAAATGCATAAATTCGTAAGTAGAATTACAAAAAATTAAAATAAATAAAAAACAGAAATATAAAAATTTTATTGATAAAAACATATCCTTATTGCTGCCTTTGTGGCCTATGCCGGTGATGCTGCCATCTCAGCCGATGATGCTGCCATCTCAGCCGATTATGCAAATGCTGAAGTCACCAATCTTAAGTCCGATGTTAGAGCTGATGGTTTTGATACTGCTTTAGATACCACTAACCATATTCATCAAGTTGCTTCAGGTGATGAACATGGTAATATTCATGGTGACTTCGAATGGGTCTCCCCTGAAGGTGAGCATATTGCTGTTAAATAATATTTAGTGGATATTTTTTAAATATCCACTAAATTTCTTACAAAATTCTGAATAATAGTGCTGCAAGAACCATATAAATATATCTATCCCATAAAAAGTTTTATTAATCTGAAATGGAAACTTAGAAAAATTTCATATTTTTTTTTTGGTAATATTCGTTTACTCCTAAAATATATATATATTTTTCTTTTTTTCTGGACTACAGAACTTTTTTTAATGATATTAAAAGAAATCTTAACGTAAATCAGCGTAAAGCAAAATGGGAGCAGCTATGGATAAGCCCTAGCAAATTTCCACAATTTTTTTTAATTTTTCATTTGAATTTGATATGAAAAAGTGGGATTATTTTTAATTCCCTAATTTTAAAAATTGCTGTATCTGTATTATGCCAAAATTTCATAGGAACATCTCCACTCGTTTAAGTTTTATTTATGCCCAAATGTTGACATTATTTATCAAAAATATACTAAAATTAAAAATTTAAAGTTTTTCGGTTCATGGTCCGGATAATTTTTACCGCATTTAATTTATTTCTATTATTTGTGATTCTCCACAATCTTACGAGTTCAGTGATAACAAATTTTTAAATTTTTCATATAATGCAGACATGTTACAAGTACAAGCGCAATGCAAAGGTAACATAATGAGTTAACATTGCATTGCTGCTCGTGATGTGTTTACATTTTTCATAAAATACATGGGAAAAGCGCTAAAAATTACCTAAGAACACAAAGTATTTGTTGGTTTTAAACAAAAGTATAAACATTTTGGGAAAGTATTTAGTATCATAGGAAACGTTAGAACATGAAGAATAATAATTAGTGAAAATATATTAAATACGGACAAATTTCTTTTGATTATGACCAAAAAAAATTTAAATTTAGGTTTTAAGTATATTTTTGAAAAATATAATTAATATTTGAATCTAAATAAATTTTAAACGAGTGGAGGTATTCCAAAGAAATTAAAATCAGGAAATTAAAAAACTCTAAATTTTTCGTGCCAATATACCCAAAATCCCAATTCGGGAAAATCTTGTTTAAAAACATGTCTTTTTTCATAAAAATTATCACACAGCCGTTGCAAAAGGCGTAGCTCAGAAACATTTTTTTTTTTTTTTTGTGTTTAGCTAATATATGGGGGTATATATAAATTATATTTTTTTTTGTCCATCTCAACTTTGACATTTTAGAATTTTACAAAAAATTAAAAACACTTTTCAAAAATTGAAAGCTTGGATAGGCCTTGGAGGAAACCATTGCACAAAGAGCCTCCTATTTTGGTTTACACGCATTTACGATAAGATTTCTTTTTGAAGCATTACAAAAAATCTATAGTGAAGAAGACAAAAATATTTCAGAAGCGAAAGAATATTACCACCTTTTTGGAAAATAACCCCAAAAATATGAATTTTTTTTAAAGTTTCAACTAAAGATTAATATAACTTTTTATTAAATAGATATATTTATATGATTCTTGCAGCAATGTTATTTAATATTTTGTAAGAAATCTAGTGATTATTTAAAAAAAATGTAGGGCCCAAATTAAAGCCCCCAAGTTTAAAAAACTTAAAAAAACGAGGCCAAAAATGAGGGTAAGATTTGCTTAAACAGAAAGAGATAACCTAAGCACGTAAAATTTTTTTACATTCGAGCTATAAATGAATTTTTAAAAAAGTTACATACCCTTGGTAAAAAAAATTTGGAGGCCTACCCTCTACCCCCTTGACACGCTAGGCGCCTGTACTAGAAAATACATCAGCTTTGACCATGTAAAATATAATTTAGATATCTCCAACGGTTCACAAGTTACAGAAGTATTTCCAAAAATAATCGATTTGGGACCACTGTGCGGTGTATTAGAGTTTTTTCCCCTATTAATTTAGAGTGTTGTAAGAGAAGAGTTTAAAAAACGTTAAGTTATGCATAATGAAAACAAAGAAGAACAAATATTCAATTTCATTTGTTTTGTTTATTTTACTTTTAGGAAAACAAAAATTTATTGCTTTGTTCTTTTATTTTTGGACATTTAGAATCAGGGGACGTAGCTGTTATGACTTTTATCATAAATGTCAGAGGAATATTTTTTCATTTTTATATTTTTTTTTAGCAAAACGGTTATTTTATTTATTTATTTTTTTCTAAGTAATATAAAAGTTATTTTGTGATTTTTATTGATAAAATTGTAAAACACAAAAAAAAAAAAAAAAAATCGCCAAACTGAAAGAAGAAAAAAAAAAATGCCAAAACTGGAAAAAATCGTTAAAACGAAAAAAAATATACTAAACGACAAAAATATCGCCACTGCCAAAAAAAAAAGCGCAAAAATGAAAATAATTTCCAAACGGGGAAAAACCGTAACAATCTGCTAAACGGAAAAAATCGCCAAAACGAAAAAACGCTAAAATAAAAAAATGACCAGAAAAAATCCTATAAACGGAAAAAATACCAAAATTAAAAAATCTCTAAAACGGAAAAGCCGCCAAACCGAAAAAAACGTCAAAATAAAAATATCCTAAACGGAAAAAATAGACAACATAAATAAATCGCCAAAACAGTTACTCAGATTCTGAAATGCTCAAACTCGCAAGCAATGTTGCCAGGATTTGAAAAAAATAATGGCTAAATTGAATTTTAAAAAAGGTCAGAAAAAGCTAAAATAAAAATAAGGCTAGTAAAAAGCTATTTTTTATTTATTTAAAGGCTTTTTCTCTCATTATTTTTTGATATTTTTTAATGATAAATTTATAAATAAAACTTAGGAAGCCTGCCAGCAAAATGATCCAGTAAAAAATCGCCTACAAAAATTTCATACAAATTTGTGTTATATATATTTCATATGAAAAATGACAAAATGTTTTGACGTGATTAATCGTCATTTTTGAATTATATTTCCTTTTTGATTTATCATTTCCAAATTTTTGGGTAATTTTTCGCTTTTATAAGAATTTTTAATGAAGTTTATTAAGAAATAATTACCTATAATAAATGATTAAGTAAGTCCATAAAATTAGTTAAGTTATATTTGAATTGGAAATTGAAGCGCCGCAGGCCAAAATTTTAGTTAGATATAAATAATCTCGATTGTTTTTGTACGAACTAATACATAAAAATGCTTAAATGGATGATTCCGTAGAAATAAAATAGTAAAAGTAAATAAGAAATTATTTTCTTCCTTGTTGAGGTACTAAAATTTTCGCCTCTTTAAGGCAATTTGGAGGATAATAGCATGCAAAATATTGTATATCAAAGTTTATTCACACTAAATTTTTTTCAATACTTTTGGGGTAGCGGAGCACCCCAGGTATAATCTAGTTATCGTAAATATGCTAAACAGTTAAGTAAAAATTTATGTACTAATGGAAGTTTTATTAAAAATAAGTATCTGGTATGACCTATTTAAATATAGTGTGGGCACCACAACTTTTTCTAACCTTATTTCTTGTTTAATCCAGTTTATTTAAATCTTGAATTAGTTAGATTTTAAAACTAATACTTCATAATACAAATACAACATAATTTTATAAGTTAAATAATTGCCAACAATTGTCAAAAAAAAAAAAACTAAACCATAATAATTACATTTAAATAAAATAATTAAATAATAATAAAATATTATGAGTCACAAAATTTCTTTAAAGAAAACTAAAACTTAATTTATTGTATTTTCGTAATAATACATAAAAAAAATCAAGCACCGGAAAACTTTTTAATTTTATTTTTCAATTATTATAAATATATTTATATATATTTATGCATTTTTTTATTTGTTTAACAAAATATGGGAGGAATTTTTATTTTCTAATATAATATTCCACCATGATGAAAAAATAAATATCTTTTAAAATAAATATCATTATGAAAAAAATTTTAAATAATTTATTTTATTCGTACTTTTGTTTTTGTTTCAAAAAATATTTTCTACTATTTTATTTATTTGAATTTTATATGTATTGGGTGAACACATATAAAATATTTTTCAACAAAATTTTTTTCATTCGATGAAAAAAGTTTAATATAATTTTCAAATTTTGTTTCGATCAAGTTGAAAAAAAAATAAAACTATTTATGCAAAAAAAAAAAAAAAACAAATATGATGAATTTTTACTATTTTTTTAACACCACAATACAAGATTGTTTTTCGATTGAAATAAAATAAAAAGGTGTTTTTTTAATATTGAACTTTGATCTCTGAAAAAAATTCATACAAGATAATTTATATATCCAGTTTTCTTATTCAACAATAACTTGTCTTATATTTGAATAAAAAATAATAAAGAAATTATATTAAAACATAAGCTCCCAACATCTCATGTGTTGAAAAGTGAATATCACTAAGTGATATTTTGTATGCACTAAATGCCAAAATTCATAAAAACAATTAAAAAAAATAAAATAAAAAAAAAAATAGTTACACTAGTTCTAAATAAATTGTATATAAACTAAAGATTTGCACGGAAAAAGTATCAGTCAATTTTGGTTAAACTAACATCAAACAAAATGTTCAAATTCGTAAGTGAATTAAAAAAGAAATAATTTAACAAATAAAAAAAATCATATCCTTCCTCCTACTATAGGTTGTTGTCTTAGCTTTAGTAGCAGCTGTTTTAGCCCAACACTCTGAAGATGCTCATGCTGAAATTAAATATTTGAACTCTGATATCAATCATCATGGCTTCGACTACAGCTATGAGACCACCAATCACATTAGAGCTGCTGCTCATGGTGATGAGCATGGCAATATTCAAGGTGATTTCGAATGGGTTGATCCTAAAGGTGAACATGTTGCTGTTAAATATGTTGCTGATGAATATGGTTATCAACCCAGCAGTGATGCTTTACCCACCCCACCACCAATTCCAGTTGCTATCTTAAAGTCTATTGAATATATTCGTGCCCATCCTTCTCAAGAGGAACACTATGGACACTAGAATGAGAATATCTTGTAAAAATAGTTTATTTTTTATTTAGAAAAAATATGAAAAATAATTTATTTGTTAATAAATAAAAAAGTAAAAATAGTAATGCTTTAATTGTAAAGCTACTAAAAATAGTTGTGGTTTTAGTTATTTAGATACGATACAAGAAAAGTATTTATTGCTACAAAAAGACATATTTTATTTTCACTCGAAAAACGATCCAATGTGAGTTGTAGATCTTATTGAAAACTTCACATAACAATTAAAAAAAAAAAAAATATTTTCGGTTAGTTCCTGCATTATAGATCTCATAGCTCTTACATTTTAAATCAATTTAAGATTTCTAAATCGACTTACTTAAATAAATAAAAAAAAGGAAGGAATACTATATAATTAGGTCAATAGGTCAATTAGTCCATTTCATGAACTTAATAAAAACGAGAATTAGCAACGGTAAATATTATGAATTTACTCGTAATTCTTAATATTAGATGCGCTTGAAAATATTAAATAAATGTTTTCGAATTTTAAAAACAGACTTCTTTGAAATACATTGTCATTTTCAAATGTATAGTACTTAGATATTAAAAGAATAGAACTGTTCTACTATTCCGAACGCATGATGCCAAGGGCTTTGTGTTCCGGGGAAGAAATGATAATGTTGGGGTGAAACGGAAGCAGTTGAAATATTACAATGATTACTATTTCGGGAAACTGTCTGATCAGATCGAGATTAAGTAGTTGGGACACACCGATTCTTTGTATGTAATGTGAGGATGTTGAAGGACCGTAAGTGGTAGAACACATAATTTGCCACTGGCCAAAGTTGCAACACCATTAACTTAGATGGTTAGGCAGATAATGACACAACGAATTGGGTGATGAATATAGCAAAAAACTTAAAAATATTGTGCGATTCATCATGTGAATTGAATGTCTTGATGGCAGCAGATAGGAGAGCAAATGTTGGGAGATGCTTCTACATAGCTGCTTATGACTCTTTTTGATCTAGCAACTAATTCTTCTACATATGTCTTCTTTTCCTTCTTCTGTTTTACTATCGGTTTTATTTTATAATTATTAATAATGAGTTTTACCTCATGTAAAATTAACATGAAATTCAAATATACTACAGAAAAAGTAATCTATTAATTTAGCATTTTTTTTTTTTGCATTTTTAAATAATTTCTGCTTTATTTTAAACATGATTTAGCTGATTTTTTTTGCATCTTGTTATGCTGATAGCTTGAAATATATCGAACTACTAGTTTAGAACTTTAAAACTGTAAGTTTATCAACGTATAGTTGCTATAAAAATAAAGACACACCATGTCGTGGTGTGTTTGCTGGTGATCACGATCATACATCAAACTCAACATAGTTGTTTGCATTTGTATCTATCAACATTCATATTGAAGCGAACACACACACAAATAACGAAGATAACTCAGCTGACTGTTTTCATTTGTTGAATTTTCAAACTTCATATAAAATAATCAATTTCTCACTCAGTAATTTCTTTGGACGTCAAAACTCCATATATAAAAAATTTTAGCAAAAAATCCTCTAATAATTGCTGTTACCTTTTTAAATCTGGCTTGTTTATGTTCTGTTTAAGTAAAGCGACGGCGACTTTTGTGGTAAAATCGTAAAACTGTTCATATTTTTGTGTATAATTTTACTAAATTTGGCTAAATTTTCTTTAAATCCGTTATTTTTTATAGAAAAATTGTCAGTTTTAATTTAGTATTAATTTAGTTGGTCTAGACATGATTCTATAACTTTTTCCTGTTGAACCGATTTGGCTGGTTTGCAATCTTATGTTGCTCCTGAAAACAACAAATAAATTGTGTGATTTTCATTTCGACGTGAGCTTGTTTTCAACAGACGGACGGTCAGACGGACATAGCTAAATCGACTCAGAATTTGATATGGACCAAGAATATATATACTTTATGGTGTCTTAAAATACTCTTTCTTGGTGTTACACACGGAACGACAAATTTAGTATACCCTTTTTTACCACTGGTGGTGGTGGAGGATATAAAGAATACAATTCTTTTTAGCGATAAAAAACTCAAAATATTATCTATGACACAATCAATAATCATAGTGTTTTTGACCTTGAATTTGGCAGACTTTTAGTCTTCATTTTATATGTTTCTGTGTTAAATAATTTATATTAACATAAAATTGGTTAAAAATAATATAAGAATAGTTTGAGAAAGAACTAACAAAAAAGTACAAATATGACTAATAGATAATTGTATATAAAATTGTAATCAAGTTATAATAATATTCTAAATTATTTTCTATTCTCCAGTATAAAACAGTAGCATATTGTCGGTTTGCTAACGAAAATTCCTATGTATTTTTGAACAACTTTTAAGGAGAGCGAAAAATCATTTAATTTATTTTATAACTTCGTAACTAATCCCGATATTTTAAAATAGATTAAAATTTAAATTGGAGAATCAGCAAAGCTTTCGAAGGTCTAATAAAAAAATATCAGAAAATTACACATAAGACTTCGTCAGCGCACCTACAACTTTTATATATAAAATTAATAGGCAAACACTTTTCCTAAAAGGTATTTTGTTATAGATATTTCTTTAAAATCCTTTCAGTATTGTAGAAGTATAGCGGTAAAGGTTGCTTCTAATACATTTACAAAACTCATATATATGTGAAGGAGCCTCAAACAAAAGAGCAACTCAAATTATTAGACTCTTTTCTATCTTATTATATCTCTGGTTATTTCTTTTCAAAAACAAAGTAAATAAATTATGGTGATATAATAACAGTGAATTGGAGTTTGTCTCCACTTTTAATTGAGAAAGTTGTAAAAGAAGAGTGTTAAGTAACATTAAGAACAAGTGAGTATTTTATATTCGGCTTGGCCGAATCATTCCCATTTCCTAGCTTACATTGGTCCTTTGACCTTTGACCTTTGAAGGTTGGCGGTAAAGTGGTAGACCACGCCTATTTTACATTGCTTCTTGAACTATTCGTGCAAAAATTCGTTGATGTACATACTATTTTGTAAAAGATATCGGCCGAAAAGTGTTTACGACGGACAACCTGTTTTTCTAGTATTTAGTCCATAACTTCTTTCTCGCTTGTCTGCGTTACGAATCTAATTTATGTTCTAACGGAAGTTTCATTTAAAATAAGTATCTGACCTATTTAAATATTGTGTGGGCACCACAACTTTTTCTAACTTTATTTCTTGTTTAATCCAGTTTATTTAAATCTTGAATTGGTTAGATTTTAAAAATAATGCTTCATAATACAAATACAATATAATTTTTTAACGTTATAATAATTTGCCAACAATTGTCAAGAAAACTAAACTATGTATATATTTCAAATTATTATATTTAAGTTAAATAATTAAATAATAATAACAAAACATTATGCGTCACAAAATTTCTTTAAGGTAAACTAAAACTTGATTTATAGTAAAATATTTTATGATTGTCTTTTTATTCATACTTTTGTTTTTGTTTCAAAAAATATTTTCTACTATTTTATTTAATTGAATTTTGTATGTATTATGTGACTACATTTTAAATATTTTTTTTATTCAATGAAATTATTGTTTAGAGTTTCTTTTCATCCAATGAAAAAAGTTGAAAATAAATTCAACTTTTGTGATAAATATCAGAAAAGTATATTTTTTATTTCTATCAAAACTTAAAAAACTATTGATAGAAATGAAAGAAAAAAATACGATAAATGTTTATTATTTTTTGAACATCAAATATTGTTTTTCGATTGAAATAAAAATAAAAAGATGTTACTTTTTAGTATTAAAATCCGGTCTCTGAAAAAAATGTCATTAAAAATGATCTATATATCCGATTTGTTTATCCAACAAGAACTTGTTTTATATTTAAATAAAAAAGAATCTAGAAATTATATTAAAAAAAATCTCCCAACACTACATGTGTTAAAAAGCGAATATCACTAGGTGATATTTTGTGTGCACTAAATACCAAAATTCATAAAAACAATTAGGAAAATAAAATAAGAGTTAAACTAGTTCAAAATAAATTGTATATAAACTAAAGATTTGCACAAGAAAACATCAGTCAATTTTGGTTAAACTACTCGTAACACCAAACAAGATGTTCAAATTCGTAAGTGGATTAAAAAAAGGAATAATCCAATAAATAAAAAATACTTATATCCTCCCTCCTATTATAGGTTGTTGTCTTAGCTTTAGTGGCAGCTGTTTTAGCCCAACACTCTGAAGATGCTCATGCTGAAATTAAATATTTGAACTCTGATGTCAATCATCATGGCTTCGACTACAGCTATGAGACCACCAATCACATTAGAGCTGCTGCTCATGGTGATGAGCATGGCAATATTCAAGGTGATTTCGAATGGGTTGATCCAAAAGGTGAACATGTTGCTGTTAAATATGTTGCTGATGAATATGGTTATCAACCCAGCAGTGATGCTTTACCCACCCCACCACCAATTCCAGTTGCTATCTTAAAGTCTATTGAATATATTCGTGCCCATCCTTCTCAAGAGGAACACTATGGACACTAGAATGAGAATATCTTGTAAAAATAGTTTATTTTTTATTTAGAAAAAATATGAAAAATAATTTACTTGTTAATAAATAAAAAAGGAAAAATAATAATATTTTAATTGTAAAGCTACTAAAAATAGTTGTGGTTTTAGTTATTTAGATACGATACAAGACTTAAGATTTGTTGCAAAAAAAAAAAAAAAGGAAAATTATTTATTGCTACAAAAAGACATATTTTATTTTCACTCGAAAAACGATCCAATGTGACTTGTAGATCTTATTGAAAACTACACATAACAATTAAAAAAAAGTCGGTTATTTTGTTATAGATGTTTCTTTAAAATTCGTTCAGTATTGTAGAAGTACGGCAGTGAAGGTTGCTTCTAATACATTTACAAAACTCATACATATGTGAAGGAGCCTCAAACAAAAGAGCAACTCAAATTATTAGACTCTCTTCTATCTTATTATATCTCTTGTTATTTCCTTTTCAAAAACAAAGCAAATAAACTATGGTGAAATAATAACAGTGAATTGGAGTTTGTCTCCACTTTTAATTGAGAGAGTTGTAAAAGAAGAGTGTTAAGTAACATTAAGAGCAAGTGAGTATGTTATATTCGGCTTGGCCGAATCATTTCCATTTCCTAGTTTACATTGGTCCTTTGACTATTTGTACAGAATTTTGTTGATGTTTCACCTTATATAGAAGGTTGGTAGACCACGCCTATTTTACATTGCTTCTTGAACTATTCTTGCAAAAATTCGTTGATGTACATAATTTTTTGTAAAAGATATCGGCCGAAAAGTATATATGACGGACACCCTGTTTTTCTAGTATTTAGTCCACTTCTTTCTCACATAAGTATACGCGTTACGAATCTACTAACTGAGGCTTTAAGTAGAAATTTGTGTTCTAATGGAAGTTTCATTAAAACTAAATATGTGGTATGACCTATTTAAATATTGTGTGGACACCACAACTTGTTCTAACTTTATTTCTTGTTTAATCCAGTTTATTTAAATCTTGAATTGGTTAGATTTTAAAAATAATGCTTCACAATACAAATACAATATAATTTTATAACGCTAAATCAAGACTTTATAATAATTTGCCAACAATTGTCAAGAAAACTAAACTATGTATATATTTCAAATTATTATATTTAAGTTAAAAAATTAAATAATAATAAAACATTATGAGTCACAAAATTTCTTTAAAGGAAACTGAAACTTGATTTATAGTAAAATAGTTTATGATTGTCTTTTTATTCATACTTTTGTTTTTGTTTCAAAAAATATTTTCTACTATTTTATTTAATTGAATTTTGTATGTATTATGTGACTACATTTTAAATATTTTTTTATTCAATGAAATTATTATATCAATTATTGTTTAGAGTTTCTTTTCATCCGATGAAAAAAGTTGAAAATAAAATTCAACTTTTGTGATAAATATCAGAAATGATATTTTTTATTTATCAAAATTAAAAAAACTATTGGTAAAAATAAAAGAAGAAAATATGATAAATGTTTATTATTTTTTGAACACCAAATATTGTATTTCGATTGCAATAAAAATAAAAAGGTGTTACTTTTTAGTATTAAAATCCGGTCTCTGAAAAAAATGTCATTAAAATAATATATATATCCGGTTTGCTTATCCAGCAAGAACTTGTCTTATATTTGAATAAAAAAGAATCTAGAAATCATATTAAAAAAATCTCCCAATACTACATGTGTTAAAAAGCGAATATCACTAGGCGATATTTTGTGTGCACTAAATGCCAAAATTCATAAAAACAATTAAAAAAATAAAATAATAGTTAAACTAGTTCAAAATAAATTGTATATAAACTAAAGATTTGCACAGGGAAAGCATCAGTCACTTTTAGTTAAACTACTCGTAACACCAAACAAGATGTTCAAATACGTAAGTGGATTAAAAAAGGAATAATCTAATAAATAAAAAATACTTATATCCTCGCTCCTATTATAGGTTGTTGTCTTAGCTTTAGTAGCAGCTGTTTTAGCCCAACACTCTGAAGATGCTCATGCTCAAATTAAATATTTGAACTCTGATGTCAATCATCATGGCTTCGACTACAGCTATGAGACCACCAATCACATTAGAGCTGCTGCTCATGGTGATGAGCATGGCAACATTCAAGGTGATTTCGAATGGGTTGATCCTAAAGGTGAACATGTTGCTGTTAAATATGTTGCTGATGAATATGGTTATCAACCCAGCAGTGATGCTTTACCCACCCCACCACCAATTCCAGTTGCTATCTTGAAGTCAATTGAATATATTCGTGCCCATCCTTCTCAAGAGGAACACTATGGACACTAGAATGAGAATATCTTGTAAAAATAATTTATTTTTTGTTTAGAAAAATATGAAAAATAATTTACTTGTTAATAAATAAAAAAAGGAAAAATAGTAATATTTTAATTGTAAAGCGATCTAATGTGAGTTATAGATCTTATTGAAAACTTCACATAACGATAAAAAATCGGTTAGTTCCTGCACTATAGATCTCATAGTTCCTACATCGACTTAGAGAGTTAATTTGAAATTTAAAAAAAAATTGGTTAGTTCCTGCACTATAGAGCTCATAGTTCCTACATCGATTTAGAGAGTTAATTTGAAATTTAATTTTCCTTTCTTCATTTCTAAGCTAGCTTTTCCCGGTGTGCTTCTCTACCCCTTTTAATGCCACAACTAATATTTACTTTATATGGGGGCAACGACTCCCCCTGGACGTGTCCGCCCTATTTGAAATTAGATATGAAAATTATTTCAACGACTTTTGAAGACATTCACGGTTATACTCCTTTAGATATGCAAAAATTAATATTTGCTTTGTATGGTGGCTACCCTTCCCTCTGGTCCTGTCCAGGACCAATGCATTATGATATGAAAGTAGTTCGCACAGAAATTTGAGGGAGATACGCCATTAAGAATATACCGTTAAAAACATTTGATTTTTATGGAGAATACCCATATTTGAATTTAAGGAAACACAGAATGATGTTTTGAAAATTTCAAACAAATCGGTTCAGTGGTTTGAGAGTTTTAAGAAAATGAGAGTGGTATTCGATCAAGATTCAACGCAGCCTATAACATTCTATAGAGCAAGTACTATCTGCGTGTCAAATTGCATGTAAATAGCTTCATTAATAACGTGCAAAATTTAAAAAATGGCTGTTTTTAAAGCAGGCGTAAAATAATGGCGTGACATCCAATCGAAATCTAACATATCCTATAACTTCCTCCGACACTGATACTATTTTTGTGTCAAATTTCGTTCAAACCAATTCAGCCCTTTAGGCGTGATTGATGCACAAACAAACTTACACCTCATACTTTTGCATACTTTTTGGGGCAAAAATTATAAACGTGCAGAGAGTTGAAGTAAGTTATTAGAGATAAAAATCGAATGAGTGATAAAGTTTTTGTGCAATTATAAAAAAAAAAGTAATAATAAATCTTTTTTTTTTATAAATAACAAAAGTGTATTAAAAACCATCTTTTAAGCAACATTTAAAGAAAATAAATTTTTTCCTCCATTTTTCAAGTTTAACTGCAATTTATTATAAATATTTCTATAAATTTATTTATAATTTATAAAAACATTTTTGCTATTAACATAACAAGATTTATTTTTTTTCAAATTGTGCAAAAAGTATAGAACATATTTGATTTTATCTGAAATAACTTACTTAAACTTTCCATGCATTTTGAATTTGTTTCCCAAAAAAGTATGCACCAAAATAAAACATAAAACAAACTAAGTTCTTTTCTTAAAAAGTATAAAGAACTTTTTGATAAACTTTAGAAAATGTTTATTAACTTTGAGTTTTTAAGGGATTTTAATATGGAAAAGTGAGAATGAATATTATACACCCCCACCACTGAGATAATATTTTCCTCACTTTTTATTTAGGAATAATTCTACGGAAAATAGTGCTTTTCTAATTTACTTATTATTTTTTGACGTTCAGAATAGTATAATGGTTTAAACTTAATGCTAATGAAGATTTTATATTGTTCCATATATGTTAAGATGTTATAACAAATTATTTAGCAAATAATATGTAAAAATTCCAAAAATTTTAAAAAGACGAAAATCTGTGATGCCTTTAAGGATGTGCAGATAAATTCGCCAGTTAAATACTTCCTACATAAATGTTAAATACGCTCCTATCGTTGTTAATTGATTTTTTTAAATGAACAAAATTATTTTTTAATAAAAAACTATATCAAAGTAAATGAAAACATCAAAATATAAAAATATAAAATTATAAAAAAATGTCGAATATATCACTCTATACATAAAATTTCTTTGAACTCAAATCGAAAATTTCAAGTGGTCCTAATGAGTGTTGGGAGCAGACATGAATCGGGTAAGCGAAAGAGTGGGAGTAGCCTAGGAATAGTAGATTCCAGAAATATATGTTCTGTGTCCAGATTCTATCGGGGATCAGAGATATATAATTTTGAAAAATTATGAAAATTTAGAAAAATGTGGAATTTTCAAGTGGCTCCAATGGACATAAGGAGCAGATGTGAAAAAATAAATTTTTAAAAATATAGCACAAATTCAATACTTAACAAAAATGCAAATATGTAACATTTTTCTGCTATTATTTTAGACTACATATATTAATCATATAAATTGTTATCGATGACAAGTTCAACATATTGTAGTTAATACTAGGGTGATTCTTTTCTTTAGTTTTTATAAAACTACACATAGAAAAAGATCTTTCACTTAACGTGCTCGTTGGACATACAGACTTTTCATTGCATTTGTCCAAATATATAAAATCGGTTAAAATACTTCCTTGGATTATTTTATTGCTTTTAGGATTCTGTATACTTTTAATGGTATTATTTAATATATCTTCCAAATTCTTGGAATCATTTATTGTTACATCGTCTTCTTCATCGGAACAACAATCCTCCTCTTCGCCGAATAAGCGACGATATTTATAGGCAAATTCTTTGGTTTCGATCGCAGAAGAGTATTTGAGAAAATGATCGCTTTTGGGTAACTTTCCTGTATTTAAATATAGCAATAATGTATTTAAAACTTTTATGCGATGTTCGTTAATCTGCTTTTTTAAATATTCAAATAAATCTTCTGCCAATGGGTTTTCAATTTCTGAAAGGCTTTTAAAAAGAAATATAAAAAATCCTTCAGTTTCTAGAAGGGTAGTTGAATTCTTAGATAACCATTTAACTGCAATTTCTAAAGGCTTCAAAATATTATTTAATTCTCTCAATATTTTGATCTCCTTTTCATTAAAAGGTAACTGCCCCAAGTTTAAATGTGCATGCCCAGCAAAAACTTTTTTGTTTTCGGTAATAACAACTACTTATTAAAGTAGTTTCTTGGTAATGAGGGTTGTTGGTTCAACCCCGTTCTGAAGCTGTTAGTTGTTTATAATAAAATGTCTAAAAAGATATTTTAAATTAAATAGAGTTTTTGTCGCTTAGGATGCTATGTCCGAGATGGTGTACTGAGTAAGACGTTAGTCAATAAAAACGAATGGTTAGTGTGTGTCTAAGTTCGAGTCTCACTGACGGCAAAATTTTTTTGTTTTTTTTTTCTTATTTTTGTTTTTGTTCAGGTACATATTTTTGAGTACCCCTAGAGTCAAAAAATAACTACATGAATTTGTGGACAAGTCGAACAAAAATAACTAGTTATTCAGGCAAAAAATAAGTAGTTTATTTTTGTTTCCAATTATACCTGCTAGCTTACCAGGAAAGCAAAGTTTTTGCTGGGTGATTTTCAATCTTATAAATTCTTCAGAATTGAGAAATAATTTTCGCCATGGAATTCTAACAGTGCTTCACATTATGAATTAGTTTAAGTTCCCTCTTTTCCTGTTCTTTAACGTATGCCTGTAGCTATTTCTGTTTTTCGGGCGATTTTTCGGGAGGTTTTAACACATAATCTAAGTCTGTTTATAATTGTTTTTAAATTGTTTTTTAAACAAATATTATCGCTTAAATCAAAAATATTGTTTTCTTCGTCATCTTCAAAATCCACATCATCGCATTCATCGGAACTTGAATCCTCAATATTGTAGTCTCTATTTGAATATAAGGTGTTTACAATACACAAATGTATTGCATGATTAATGCATAATTTGGATTCCAAGACTATACTATTTCCGAATTTTTTCATGACGGAAGCTCTATCGTCATAAAAAAAATACTGAAAATTAAATAAATCGAATAAACCGATTTTTGGGTTATTTACCGGTTTCGGTTATTTTTGACCACTGCTGGATGTAGGACGGACATTTAAATATTTTCAAAATTACACTTACATGCTTTCTTAAGGTCCAGTCTTTGAGAAAATATCAAAAAATATTGCATGCTTTTAACAAAATTAAAAAAATTAAGATGAAAAAGTTGCAAATTTTGAAAAAAATTATATTTTTGAAAAATTTTAGAAATTTTATTTTAAAAGTTTAGGGCAAAATCGCAAAAAAGTCCATGCCAGAAGAATTCTGAAATGTAAAGATATTTAAAATCGATTCATATTTATAAAAGTTACAAGCTCCGATATATTTTCTACTCCCGACATGGTCAACTTTGGCCCACTGTAGTGCGGTTCGTGCTCCAGCTACATACTCCAGTCAACAATATTCGGAAAGCTTAACTTCTCCTCTATCGATTCAGACTTATTACCATTTATCTCGGAAATGGCCCCATTGTGTATTGTTTAGTTCGGGTTTTAGCTATTATTTCTACCAAATCTATTTAACTAATTTTTAATAGCAAACGCCTAAGGAAAATATTAAACAAAATCTAGTTGAAATTCACTTAATTCGTGTTAGTAATTTGGAAGTGAAAATGTTTCCCACAGACAGACGGATGAATGAACATATCTGCCAAGTCGACTCGGAACTTTATATAGATTATTTTTTCCACCTTTTATCTTTAGGTTTTTTTTTTTTTTTGATTTAATCCATTGAAATTATTCATTTCGTAAATAAGAGAAATATTCCCATATCACATTCTATCTTTTTTTAAACTATAACAAATCTTTTATTGTAATATTGAATAATGTTGTAACAACTTATTCAAAATCTTAGAATCTACGACCACGGGGGCCAGCTTGCTGGCGAACTTGTTGGTGGACTTCGTCTTTGGGTGGATGGCTGGCAATGTATTCCAAAGATTTCAAGATGGCAACTGGAATTGGTGGTGGAGTGGGCAAAACATCACTGTTGGGTTGATAACCATTTTCATCGGCAACATAGCTTAAGGCAATGTGTTCACCTTCAGGAGAAACCCATTGGAAATCACCTTGAATATTGCCAGAAGCATCACCACTAGCCTGGGCGCGGATGCCATTGGTGGTCTCCAAATGGTGGACGAAACCATCAGGACGAACGTCAGAATCGGCAGAAATGATTTCAGCATGAACATCATCGCTGGAAACAGCAACAGATTTGCTTGCAGCACGAGCATTGGTAAAACCACGAGCTTGTGGATGACCATGACGTTGGGCAGAGGCTGTAGCCAACAAAGCGCAGATAAGGACCTAACATAGAGTTTATAGAAATATTTAATTAGTATTTAGTTTTTGTAATTCCATTAATGCTAAAACTTACAAACTTGAACATTTTTTTTTAGTTTAGTTTAGATTTACTTAAAGATCACAAATTAACTGATGCGTTTTCTTATGATTTCTTTAGTTTATATATGATTTTTTATTTGTTAGCACCTTAACCTTAAATCATAAATTTTAGTTTAACATATTGACATTTACGTTATTTTATACATAGTATTTTACACTTCTGTATGTTTTTGGGCAATCAAGTTTAAAATCTTTCGCATTTTTACGCATTTGTATCTGTAAATGTTGTTTTAACTAACACACAAACACTTACATTTGGCATGTGATTTTTGTTTATTTCGGTTAATGTTGATTAAATCTTTTTTTGAATATGAATCTTTTTTTTTTTAATATAAAAGAATAGGATGACAATAGGTTATCACTAAACTATTGTGTATGGAAATTTAAAGTGTTATTAAAGATAGATACTTTTTTAAATACAGCTGCTAACTGTTGTTTATCATAATAATAGATCAGTCAAAATTTACAGCATGTTAGACGTTCTGTCTTTATTTGTTTAAAAAAAGTAGCTTTGGCTACTGGAAAAGATATCTAGATCTTTATTAATCGTATAGTGTCTCTGAATAAATATTCCTACGGCTAATATATTAAAGCGAATTAAATGAAATTCCTTAACTAATGATACTAAATATAAAAAAATAAAATAATTATTTTCATAATTTTATTATAAAAATTTTAATATAAAATTATTATTATAATTTTATTTTTTAAAAAGAATTCTCAAAATCTTGCATTAAATATTGTCAATGATATAAAAATTATGTTCTTAAATACCTACCTATTTTTAACATAAGTAGTGATCGTAGTCAAGTTACTAACTATAGACCTGTTGTTAAACCAAATATGTTTGTAAAGCCAACTAATCAAATTATTCAAGAAAAACTTTTCGTTGTTTGAAAGATTCCATTATCTTCCTGCCAACATGGATTTATACCAAGTAAGCTACACGTAGAGAAAAAATATAGTTGTAGTGACGATAAACTAAGAGCAACATATTATGTTTGGAACATATGGTCACAGCTAAAAATATATATGATTATAAATAATGATTTTTATTATTTGATTTTATTATATTGTGTGCGATTTTGTGGTTCGTTTTTTCATGTTATGGTTCGAGTATTTCATATTATTATACCATCTTACTATACTATTTTCCCATTATATCAGATTATGATTTTATTTTATTATACTATTCCAACTTATTCCATCTTATCATATTATTGTCCTATCTTATCGTATTATGAATCTATTTTATCATATTTATCATATTATTATTCCACCTTATTATATTGTTATCCAATCGTATCATATTATTATTCCATTTTATCATATTAATATTTCATTTTATTCTATATTAAAATAAAATATTTTAATTCAAAATTATTATTTTTATAAATTGTTTATTTAGTCCATTAATCATAAAAAGTTATTTACATATTATTTGTTCATTAATTAATTTTTTTTATTTTTTATTTTTTATTTTTTTTGTATCATCACACATTTATTGTGCAAGATAATACGAGATATTTTTTATTAACTAAACCATTTAATAATGGCTAATCAATATATTATATTGCTTGAATCACACCAAATATAACAAAACCTACTAATGTATATTAATTTATGTATAAACAAAACGAGAACTATAATGAAGGTGGAAAACAAACGTTAAAAATAAAATATATTCAAAAACAAACAAGTTATGAATTTTTCAACCTTATTTGTAAAAAACATATTTATTTGTAACATTTTATTGTTATGGGAATAATAATATTAATATGGTTTGAAAACAAAATAACATGGAAAAACAGAACATGGAAAAAGACTGGTGATATTAAAGGGTTATAGAATTAATGATATTTTTTATATTAATAAAGTTTTATTTCTGGTATTTTATTCCTGTAGTCAAATCTATTAAAATTTTGATTGAATATAAACACTGAACGATAAAACTGAAACAAAAACATTGTTATCATGAACACAGCATTATTAAAATTAATGAAAATTAACAATGAGAACATGTTTTTTCTCTGCGTGTAACAGTTATTAATTTGGCTTTAGTAACTCTTAAAATAATCAGTTCCATTTAACGAAATTCTCAACGCGATATTGTATACAGATTTTGCTAAGACCTTCGACACTGTTAGTCATTTTCTTCTGCAAAATCTTTATAAATTTGGTTCATCTGACAATAATCATTTAAATGCTTAAGTGTGCATTTTTGCTCGACATGTTTCATGGTCTTCCTTTTCAAATGTTATGCAGTATTATGGATAAGAAATTATTGTAAATAATTTGTTTAAATCAAAGATACATGTAATGATTTTATTTTAACGTGACTATAATTTTTTACATCGCAATTATTAATAACTTTTAAATATAAACAAAAGACAGCTGATTTATAAATGTACAATTAAACAGCGCAAGTCTGCGAGACTTTGCTAGTGTGCAAACTTGCACACATTGCACAGTTTGCTAGGGTTTTGCGTGTTTTCATTATTTTTTTAAAAAATTTTCTATTAAATAGAAAATTATTAGTTGTCATTAGTAATTTTTCTTCAGAGACCCATTTTACACCTTTATTTAATATTTGTAAATAATTTACCATCTATATTCACAATTTTGTAAATGCCTTTTATTTGCGGATAACTTTAAATTATTCTCAAATGTATCAAATATAATTGACTGTCGAAAATTATTGTTCGATTTAGATAGTTTGCCTTAATGTTGTTTTGATATTGATATTAAAATTAATATTTCCAAGTGTTGTATAGTTTCTTTCACACATTGCACAGAGGGATCTCTCGAACAGTTTTCCGGCAGAAAGTCCAATTTCAAAAGTTCGCATTTTGCAAAACTAAGTATCGCATTCAATAGCTAAAAATATGCCGACTTTTACCCCAAACATATTTTGTTGCTATGCCATTTGTTGAAATAGCTGAACGCCTCCAAAAGCAAAGATTTTCAAAAATATTGTTTTTTTTTAACTAGTGTAATATAGCATCAACTTTAAAAGCATGAAATATATATATGGTATAATTTTAAATTTATTTTCCCCTTATGTCATAAATTATTAAAATACAGAATCATATATTTTTTATGTCCGTTTATTAATTAGACATATGTATTAAAATTAATAATTTTTAACAAAAGAAAAATATATATGTAAATTTCAACTGTCATATTCATAAACCAATTTAAAATGTAAAACACATTATATGTAAAATTTGATTTAAAAGGCATTTTAAATTTAAAAGTTGTTTGTGAATACGGGGGTGTCTCGAAGTCTATAAGTTGTATAAGGCAAAGGTTGGCCAATATTCTAAGAACTAAAAATACAATAAAGTTGTTCTGCTCTGTTCTGCATACAAAAAATATATAATTTTTAATTTAATTTGTGTACATATCTTTTTACAAAATTATTTCTAAAGTTAATTGATTGACTCTATTTAATGCCAAATTTGATCCCAATACTACAGAGAGAAAATTTAATTTTATATTTTATTATTAAATTTATAAAATCTATTATATTTTTTACTGAAATCGGAAATATCACTGAATTAATAAAATCAAATATTCAATTTCGTAAATGTTTTATTGAAAAAAAAATTATTTTTTCTTATTAAAATATTTTTACTATTTACAAATTTGAATATTTGAAAATTTTCATAAGATTTAATAGATTTTTTTAAAACAATGAAAATAATATTTAGTTTTTAGCAGATATTCAAACAATATTTTGTTATATTTATGAAATACTTTTATTAGCAATCTTATGCTAATTAATTTATAAATTATATATAGATTATAAAAAAAAACTTATTTTAATAACAAAGTAGATTTAGGTAACAAGTATTTATACAACTTTTCAAAAAGATAGTTACTGAAATCCTTCCGCATCAAGTTGTATGTTATCTTTCGCCATTTCAGCATGGATTTAAAAAAGGATGTTCAACTAGTACTAACCTTTTGGAATTCGCAACCTTAGTTATAACTGCACTTGATTCCAGTTTACAGACAGACGCAATATAGATAGATTTCAGTACAGCTTTCGATAAAGTAAATCACGATCTCCTATTGTTCAAATTGGATAAACTCGGATTTTATCCTATTTTCCTTAATTGGATTTCCACTTATATTAAAAATAGATGCCAATGTGTATTATTTAGAGAATGTATATCAGAAACCATTCCTGTTTTATCCAGTGTTCCACAAGATAGTCATCTTGGCCTCTTATTATTCCTAATATTTAAAAATGATTTACCAACATGCATTAAGAATTCTAGTATATTAATGTATGCTGATGATGTAAAGCTGTTCCATAGCTTTAACTATTCCTATCTATGTTCCTTACTCCAATCAGATCTTGGCAATCTTTATGATTGGTGTATGATGAATCTAATGGATCTGAATTTAAGAAACTTTAAACACATGATATTCTACAGAAGAAGTTCAGTACTCTGTAAATACACAATAAATGAATCAACTTGATCTAGTCGAAGAATTTCTTGATCTGAGTGTGTTGCTTGATTGTAAACTATACTTTAATTCCCACGTTTCGCAAATCGTTAATAGGGCAAAAGGAGTTCAAGGTTTCCTCAAGCGCTGGGGAAGAGAGTTTAATGAGAGAGTTTAATGATCCTTACGTTTCCAAGCAATTATTCATATCTCTAGTAAGACCAATTCTGGAATATGCTTCCGTGATCTGGGCTCTTCAATACGAAGTTCATAGAAAGAAAATTGAATCGGTCCAGAAACAATTTATCTTATTTTGTCTTTGTAATCTTCCATGGAGTCCCAATATTAATTTATCATCATATGAAAGTTGACTAGAGCTTATTGATCTCCCTACTCCTGAAAGTAGGAGAAAATATATGAATTTTCATTTATAATTAATTTAGTAAACGGTTCAATTAATTCTGAGTTCCTGCTTCGTAAGATCGAATTCGTAATCCCAAATCGTCCAACTAGAAATTATACTCTTTTAAAAATAAAATATTTTCAAACCAATTATGCCAACTTTGATCCCATGAGATAGTTTTTATCCATATATTGATTTCTCAGTAAATCTAATCCGCATTAAGATGAGTATTTTTAACTTAGTTAAATAATAAGACTTTATTTTTGAATGATTATGAAAAATATTTTATTATAAATAGCCTTAAGAATAATATATAAGCTAGCTTATAAGAAATTTCATTGGCTATTAAATAAATAAATAAATATATATACATATATATATATATATATATATATATATATATATATAATAATAATAATAATTAATTATTAACGCCTAATCTCAATGGTGGTATTACCTTTCTACCAGATCTTGAGTGATAAATATCTGTATTATTCTTAGCTACCTCAACTACTTCAGTTGTATTATCATTGTCTAGTTTGCCTACATTTTTCTTATCTTCATTGTTATATTTTGGCTTTTGTGCCTATTTCTTCTATAAGTAACTCCTTTATTATCTTCTATACAGTAGGATCTATATTCTTTACACACATCAACTACTGTACCTGGTAACCATACAATTATAGGATTCTTTTTTAAATAAATCCTTTTACCTACATCAATGGGTCTTAGATCCTTTACCTTTTTCTTGTTCATGTTAAATGTCTCAATATTCTTTTCCTTTTGTGAATTATTGAAATTATTAGGTGTTATTAATTTAGTTTTTAGAAACTTTGACATGGATGGCGGTTTTGTTCTCAGGATTCAGGACATAAAAAGTTCGGCATTGCTGGCCATGTTATATTTCTTAGTAGCACGACAATGTAGTAAAGCAGTATAATAATCAATACCTACCTACTACATTTTTTAAATATTTTTTTAATTGTTTGGACAGAACTTTAAGCAAGGCCATTAAATCTTAAAAAATATGGACTAGAGGTTTGATGACCAATTCCCCAATCTAAACAAAATTTGATAAATTCCTTTGAATTAAATGGTGGGCCATCATTCGAAGTCATAACAGTTGATATACCGTGTCTTGCAAAAATACTTTTAAATTTATTTATATTGTATTGACTTGAAAATCTCGCGTTTAGATGCTCTACTTCTATATATTTTGAAAAATAATTTACAACAAGTATATAGTATTTCTTATCAAATTCGAATAAATCTGTACGCTCTTTATACCAAGGAATTTATATTATTTCATTAGCCGTTGAAATTTTCCTGGGATTGACATTTCTATATTTAATGCAAGTTTCACAACCCGATACTACATTATAGATATCATTATTTATATTTGGCCACAAAAAAAAAAAAATGAATCTTTTGCAAGATTCTGACACCTCTGAATATTTAAACGTCCTTCGTGTAACTTTCCCAACATTTCAGATCGTAAGCATTTGGGTATTATGAGCCCATTGTCTTTCAAAAGAAATCCATCTATATTATTAATTTCATCTTTTATACTAAAATAAGGCAACAAGTCTACATCATATGCTTTCTTATAATTAGGCCATCCTAACTTTACACAGTGCTTTGTTTTTTTAAAAACTTCACCTTTCTCGACAGCTTCATTTATTTTCTTCAGACAATTTTCTCTTAATTTTCTCTTAATGTCTTTTTAAATAAAACAATAATAAAATTCTGATCCTTTGATGCGTTATAAAAAGTATCAAATCGGCCTAAAAAAAAGAAATCCAATAATTATTAAAATTTAACAAAAGTTCCAACTGATAACAACTTACTTGTCTTAGATGTGGTTTTGATATCTAAAAGTGGTGATTATAATGTGCATAATAAGGAGCGTTCGGAGAGACAAAAATTATTAAAAATAAAGAATTGGAGATTGGCACAAAGTCTTCAAGTCTGCAAGAATTGTCTTGCAGAATTGTTGCATGTAAATCAAATAATAGTCAGTTGGTACATCCAAAAGCAAGGAAAGTAGGTGCGACGGGAGCAGAAGGCAAGAGACGCCGTAAAGGAGACTTAGCATGTCTGAAATGCGCCACAAAACCAATTCGTTTTTGCATCGAATTGCTACGGGCTATGAAAAGTGAATACATTATGATAATTCAAAGTGCAAAAAATTGTTTATGAAGCCCGGACAACCTGGAAAATTCAGATGAAACAATCACGGGATATCTGTATCGAACACAATCGTTTCATTTGAAGAGAGCATAGAACAAAAAATTGTTCATTAGGATATTTCTAAATTAACTCACAAGATAATATGGATAGGGAATAATACAATAATATTACTTACGTATAGTTATTTTATGATAAAATACATTTATTATCACTTGTTTTAGAATCATCTGAAAGATACATAAATTTTAATCGTTATTAGGAAATAAGAAAATAGGGATAACTTACCTCCGAATGTCTTCAAATGTTGGATTTCATATTTTCTGATTTCCTAAGTTTTACAATTATATTTTTTATTTTACTTAAATTGCCAAAATACATAAAATTGTTTTAATTTTGTGTATTGGTTTTAAAATCATTTTCAACCAATAAAGCAAAATGTTAAAATCTAATAATTTTTTATAAAATTTTTGTTTACAACCAGATAATAATATTTTAAAAAAATTTTTGCCATATTTTTTTCTGTGTAGCATCCAATAAAATTTATGCACGTATGATTTTCAATAGAGACACTATGTGGAAATTAATTTTGGGCCGATATTCAAAAAAATAGATATTATAATTTTCAATTAACTTGAAACTTTATAAAAAAAAAAAAAAAGTATTGCGGGAAAACATTTTTATGACGATTTCCATCAAATTCACTTTTGTCCTCATTGAAATGAAGGTTATGTGTTAAATTTCATTAAGGTTGTTCACGATAGGTTGGTTATTAGGTTATGTTATTATATGGATATATTATAAACAGCAAAATTCATTAAAAATAACCAACTTTGATTATATGATATGATTATCTGTTTATTTGCAGTGTTGGATATTAATGAACATTTAAATAAATAATCTATTTTGATGTTTGTCATATTACTACTCGTATATAATCACTTAACCTGATAACTAACCTATCGTAAACAATTTTATCAAGAATCTGGCAAATTGCAATGTATTGTTTGATCAAAATGTTTACATCCATAATGATTTAATCGATGAACTGACGGACACTATTAAATTGGTTTAGTAAAATATTAGTGCCAAATTAAACGCCGGAAGATGGATTATTAACATTGCACAGTGGGACCATGGCAAAATAAATGGTAATAGTCTGTAGTTTTTAAACAACTAAACCGATTTTGATGGAACCAGGGCATCAATAGAGGAGGATTTAAGCTATCATAATATTGTTAGCTTTGTATGTAGCTGTAGCATGGACCACCTCAAGAGTAAAAGACGTAACTTTTACAAATATGAACCGCTTTTAAATATTTTTACATTTTTGAGTTCTTCTATAGAAGTCAAAGAAAAAACATACTTTCTATACCAAATTACCTCTTATGGTTTAAAAGATATTTGACTTCAAAAATTTCAAAATTTCTCATTTTTGGCCTTGAATTTTTAGCGTTTTTGCCCTATATCTTTTAAATTAAAAAAAAAATGTGGTAAAGGTCTCTATAATTTTCAATAAATAGAAAAAACTTCAAAGTCAAAATTTTGAAGCGTCTCAAAAATTACAGTTTGTTGCCAAAAAGGTACCTTTATATATGTCATTTTTATTTAAAAAAAAATTGTTTAAAAACTTTAGCATTCCTTGACATTTTCTGAAAGACTGTAAGGCGTCTAAGTGTAATTTTGAAAAGTTCTGAAAGTTCACCCTACATTCAACAGTGGTCGAAAATGATCAATTTTGGAAGAGAAGTTCAAGTTTTTGAGCCTTTAATAATTTTTGATTGTAGATTTCGGTACTTCTGCAAATTAGATTAGATAGTTCGTTATATTCTTAAAGGTTTTGCAAAAATTTGTGACAGCCTACTGGTAAATTTCGTCACACGAGGCAATTTTCTGAAAAAACTCATATTTTCAATAACAAAAATTTTGAGCTTTAAAAATATGTGATAAAATTATATATATTTTTCTAGTCTTTACAATTATGAATTTTTCCTTACTCATTTTATAATATGTATAAAAATTATTTTTATACCTACATATATATAATAAAATATTCAGGCTCAAAATTTGTGAAAATTTTACATTTATTTGTTTCATTTTAAAAAAAAGTCTTGTATAAATTTAAAAAAGTAAAAATAAGTATACACTGTTTTAAACAAAACATAATCTCCTTTAAAATGATATAAGATATGTCTATTTTGTATTTGAAACGTATTGAGTAAATGTAAATATTTAAAATCGGTTCATATTTGTAAAAGTTATATGTTTTTCACCCTCGATGTGGTCAACTTTGGCCACTGTAGAGCCGTCCGTGTCCCAACTATATTCTGAAAGTCTTACTCTTCCTCTATTGGTGCACCTAGTTTCATCAAAATCGGTGCAGCGTTTTAGAAGATCCATTTATGTTGCAAATGGCCCCACTGTGCATTGTATTAATGCGTTAAAAGCATTATGAAAAACGTCATAAAATTGAGCAGATTAAAGTTATAATAAAACGAGAAAGAAAGATATAATCGGTCAAGACCAACTATATGATACCCTACACCTTTGTATACTAGCATAAAAATTCGGGAAGGGGACTTATATTGCACCTGTGGCCAATTTTACTAAATGTAAAATAAAATATACAAATACAGAATAATGCGTTGATACTAACATCTAAAAGATTTTATGCACATTAGGACTATTTCTAGATGTGAGTTTATATGGGAGCTATGGTAAATTATGGAGCGATCCTCATAAAATTTGTCACTGTGATTTCTACTTATATAAAACTTATTTATGTCGAATATACACTTGATACTAACATGTGTATGTGATTTATGCAGGTTAAAGTGATTTTCGGAAGAGGGTTTTACATAGAAGATATGGTCAATTATGAACCGATCTTTATGAAATTTTGCACAAAGATTGATTTCTGTATTTAACACTTTTATGCTATCGTTTTTTATATTTGGTTTTTTATTTCAATAATTATCATTATATTCAGTCCCTGGTAATTGCAAATAAAATTTTGAATTTTCTTTAAATTCTAAAACAAATATTTTTATTTAAACTTCAACAACATCCTTTTAAAAATATTGCTTTAAATGGAATAACAAACATGAGGATTATTGAAATAGCTAAACTAAAAAAATATATATATTCTTAGAACCTACGACCTTGATGGAACTGGACTTCTTCCTTTCAAAATAGCAACTGATATTGGTGGTGGAGTGGGCAAAACATCACTGTTGGGTTAATAACCATTTTCATCGGCAACATAGTTGACAGCAACTTGTTCACCTTCAGGAGAAATCCATTGGAAATCACCATGAACATTTCCATAAGCATCACCGCTAGCCTTGGCACTGATGCTATTGGTGGTTTCTAAATTATAATCGAAACCATCGGGACGAACATCAAAATCGGAATGAATGGTTTCGGCATGAACATCATCACTGGATCTGCTGATGCTGCTGTTACCACGGACACCACGAAAACCATGGCCATGGTGTCCATGATGTTGGGCAGAAGCGGTAGCCAACAAGGCGCAAATAAGAAAGGATTTAAAATAAAATAAGTATTTTTTTTTTCTTTATTTTTTGATTAAAGAACTTACAAATTTGAACATTTCTTGTCAATTTTTTCATAATGCTGGTTTTCATAATTTTTGTTTCTTTTTTTTTTTTTTTTTTTTTTTTTTTGATATATTATCGTTTATAACTCATAAGAAGTTTTTAATGTACGAGTATATTTTATTAATTCTATTAAAGACGTCATAAGCATAATACTAGTTATTAAATAAAATAATAGAATAATCTGTCACCTTAACTAGCATTTATATTTTTAATGTTTTATATATATATATATGCATACAAATTTTTATTTTTATATAGAAAAACGATTTTATTGTTTGCAAATTTTTTTCATAAATTTTAGTCTCAAAAACCAAAACCAGTCATCATAATACTTCAAGATAAAATTAAAAAAAAAAACTGGTCTAAGTATATCACCCACCTTTATCACCATCATCATTTTTTAATTGCTGGTTTCTTTTTGGCCTTATGCGTTGACTAATTAAGATCAAACAAATAAAGTTAAGGTGTGTACTAGAGGCGAACAGTGGTCTCAAAAGCCTTTTTTTAAATAATTCTGTAACTTGTGAACCGTTGGAAATATCGAAATAAAATTTCACATGACCACAGTTGAGGTGCGCTTAAGTTGATTTAGAGAAGCACGTGACCTAGCGGGTCATGGGGGTAGAGGGTAGACCTCTATGTATTCGTTCTGTGGAACGGTACTGGAACTAGTTATTTAATCAATGATTTTTGTTAGAAATTGTCATATTCAGAACTAGTTCTATAGAAGTGTTATGGAAGAGTTTTAGAGCTAGTTATTAAAATTAATTATTTTGTTTGATTTCATTTTTCATTTCAATGAGCCATTTCATATTGTAAAGACTTAAAATTTGGGGTATACTCAGTCTTGTCCTGGGTCCATTACAATAAAATATACTAATTTTCCTTTATTTCTGAAAATTATAAAGTAAACAAAGTTTAGTTGTTAAATAAATGTCCTGTGTTTGCTCCCACCCTTCCAGCTTAAATTCTACATTCTGTTGGGATTTTTACATTTTTATTTTTTTAAAGTAAAAAGCGAGCTTTCGCAATTTACCGAAACTGAAGTCGTTAAGTAGATCAATTGATTATGTGTATACAAATTTTGATGGAAATTTAAACTCATTAGGTATTTTTTTTTTGCCTTTTCATGTTTCTGTTTTTCTTTTTTTTTTAAGTTATATTTAGAATTTTTAAGGGCATCCCCTACTCAATTATGTCCGACCAACCATATTTCAGATAGACCATAAAAAACATTGTAAAAAGGATTTAAAATTTTCGCTACAAATCTGTTTTTTATAAACAATATGAATTAATAAAAATCATAAAAAGAGAAAATACACCTAGAACACAAATAAAAAAAATTAAAATCAAATTTTTACCAAAAGGAGAGGATTTTTATTTAAAATTAGAATCTTCGAAACAAAAATTACTATTCACGAAAAATCACTTTAAAACTGCAACAAATAATTTCCATATAAATCTGAATTTTCATCAAAAAGAAAAAATAATAAATAAAATAAAAAATGTAGCAAAATAAATTTTGTAAAAAAAAGAATTTCCTCCAAAAAAACATTATTATATAAAATTAAGTAGTATGTAAAATACAAAAAATTCGCAAAAAAAATCGAAAATAAAAAAATCACCGAAACAATAACCATTTTTATGAAAAAACAAAAAAAAAAAAAAATATTATATATTATTATCCAAAAAACATATTTATATAAAAAAAAAAGATCTCCAAAACTAGAAAAACAATGAAATATATACATCCAAAAAGGTAAATAGATTGGCTTTAATGGATTGTAAAAGACAGAGTAGAATTGAATTAATTAATTATTAACTAGGTTTATTGCAAGTGTTTTGTTTTTATATTTAACCGTCGCATAGTGGGGTAGAGTGGCCAAAAATGACGTTTAGTTCAGAGAAGGTGTATAGCGCTTTGTATATAATTTTGTTGCAATAATCAGCTCCTTAATATATCGAAAAAAAAAAAACTTTTTGAGTGTCCGGCTGTCCGTGCATCAAAAACTTTAATATTTGCTAATCTGTAGGTCGTAATTTTAAAGGTAACTTTATAAAATTTGGTACTTGAGCCTATTTTGTGTCAATAACTAAAAGATTTCTAAAAAATAATTTTCTAAAATATAAATAACATTTTTTGAAATACAACTGGAAATGGTGTTGTTCTCTTCTCAAATAATGTAAATAATCCTTATATATATATAATAAAAACCGGAGGTGATTATGTGCTCTGTTAGATCTCGATTTTATCTCACGCCCGCATTTTACGCATACTTTTAAAAAATTCGATTTTTCAATTTAACATGTTTGCATTTCTTGTAAATAACATGTAGTAATTTACATGAAATTCTACACACAGAATTTTACAGGCTATGTTTGACCTTGATTATATGCTATGCCTACATTTTACGCCCACTTTTTAAAATTCTCAAACGTCTGGACCGAATTGCTTAAAATTTTCACAGCATTATGCTGTGTGTCGCTATATTCAAATATATTATTTTATTTTTCGATCGGAGTAGGGTGAGTGATACCACCACACAAAGCAAATATTCATACAGAGAACCAAGCCGAGTCAACATTTTAGGCAACGCCTGCGCGGTATATATTGGCCGGGCGACGGCTTCCACAAGAACGTATTGACGACGGCTTATATGTCGCCTTGAATTCCTATTTTTATTAAATAACATAAATTAAAAAGAGAAATTATTTATTGCAGTGTTGTATTTTAATTTATAAAATACGAAAAAGTAAAGTGTATGCGACAAGGCCATTACACTATAAGATTCATTTATCTTTGAATTTATTTTGACAGAAAAAATAAAATATAATTCAAAAATGCTTCTGAAGTCCAAAAAATACAAAAAACAAAATATAAAATAGCGTTTGTATCTTTGACGCAGCCGATTGTATTGGCGGCTTAACTTGAGTAGACTCAGCCGTTAGAGTCGGTACACACCGACAACGGCGATAGTTTAAAGAATTAAGAGACGGCGGCTTGCCACCGATTTTGGGCCGGCCGACTCGATTTTCTGTACTTATTATGGTATATCTAAGGATCTATTATGGCGAATGCCCTCAAATTTATCATACTGCATTGATAAAATGAAAATGGGAAGGATAAATGAAGGTTAGAGAGGTAGCCCCATACAAAGATAATAACAATTTTCGAATATATATCTAATGGAGTATTACAGTAAAGTCTTAAAAAGTTATAGGAGTAATTTTCATATCAAACTTCGAATAGGGCGGATAGGTCCAGGAGGGGTGGGGGATTTTCATACTACACATATTAAGTCAAAATAACAAAAAATATTTTCACCCAAGTTCGTCTAAAAGCTTTTTGAATTTTTATACAAATTAAAAAATGCCTTTTTTAGACTGATTAAAAAAAACAAGTTTAAAATATTAAATATGTATAAATATGTTTCTAAATACATATGCTTAATAACTCCATAGTAAAAACTACTTTTTATAAAATAAAACTTAAAAATGTAAACTTGAAAATTTTCAATTTTCTTTGGATAATAAATCTGTAACTCCTAAACTACTGGTCGGATCGAATTGAATTGTATGGGGGAATTGTGGAGGAGACTAAGCTTTCAGAAATAAGAAAATTTTTGTAAACGTGAAAGACTTTTAAACTCAACACTTTGAAATTAGTATGAAAAATGGTTAGTTTTTTACAAAAATATTATACAATTCCTTCACTTTTTTTCTCAAAGTTTTGTTAATAATTTTTTTTTTTCTTTAAATACTTCAAAAAACCAGGCTTCATCAATAGTTAATAAAAAAATTTTAAATTGATTTTGATTTTTAGAAAAAAATTCATTTTTAACGATTAATAAAAAATTATAACGCTAGTTTTTTTTTAATTTATTGACACTGTCAATTATAAAACAGATTTAAGTCGCTTTGGCACTAAACTGCTTCCCTCCCGGCCAAAAACGAATGCAGGAAAAAAATTAAATGAAAAAAGTAAACTTTTTAAAAGACTTTTTTTCAAATTGCACAAAAAAAAAACATATTAGCATTATATTTTTAATATTATTTATATTGAACAGATAATGATGCTTAATTTTATATTATTATTTTCTAAAATTTGTTTTTGTTTTCTTCTTTTATAGCTTTTGTCAAAAATCTACGTTTTAGTTATTGTTCTATTTTTTCTCTTTGTACTCGTTGAAAAACACATACAAATCAACAATTAACATTAATTCAAAATATTCAACAGATCTTTGTTACGCCCAGAATTATATAAAATATCTTTAAGACATCAATTTGCTCATCGTATGACCAAATTGAAATCTTTGTAACAAAATCAATTTGTTTATAAAACTTGCTATCAACCACAATCTTAGTTTTCATTTATGCTACATTCTTTAATTTATTTGACTTTGTTAAATAACATGTCAATTAGTTATATAAACTCATATAAAAAATAATAACTTCTTATACTTGTGAAGACAATCTAAAAACAAAATAAAAATTGTAACTTATACATGTGGAGGCAATCTAACTATAAAAGAATGCATTCATAAAAAAATGGTATATTTTGTATTAAAAACATAATCGATTGAGCTCAATTCATGTATATGACAAAAGACATGAAAGGTAAAACATAATAATGTTAGAAATTCAAGCAACAGTTTTATTTTTCCAAGATCATACAAATTAAAAATTCAATCTTTTAGCATTCTTTTCATAAAACTTTTTTCATTGTTTCAAAAACTTCTTTACCAGTAAGAACACGTATTTTAATTGTCATATGTCTCCAATACTGTCATAGTTATGTCATGAGTTAAATAAATAAGAAAATATGCTACAAACCTTTTATATACATATGGGTACTTCTACGTATAATGACTGCTTGTAACAGTCTCACTTTTTAATGATGGAAAACTGAGAACTTTCCCTCAATTTCGAAGAATCCTTTTATCTCTTTTGACAAACTACAACTACAAGAATTTTGAAACTTTTCTTCTTCTACTAAGAAATAATAAGTAGAAAATATTCAGTACATATACTCATATGAATATGAAATAAATATATTTATTATAAAGAGTGCGTGCCAAACGGTATCAAAGTACTCGTATGTAGGAAAGTAATTTTTTGACAGTTATGAGTTGAATAAAATTTCATTAGGCAATAGGACAATAAATAACTATTTAAAAAATTTTCAAATTTATGTTTATTTTATAAAATTGTTATTTTTTCATAAAAACAAATAATTAGTTAAAAATGTATTAAATTTTCTAAAAGTTTTGTAAAGTTTTTTTTTAACTAATTTCTCAAAATTTATCGTTGAAAAAAGTTTTCATTTGGCACTGCAAAGTATTTATAAGATTTGTTTATCATTGGAAAATTTAAATTTTCCATAGAACTTGCTACCGTTTGGCACACACTCAAAGTAGCAAAGTATGTAGGAAAGTAAATTTTTGACAGTTGTGAGGTGAATAAAATTTCATTAGCCCATAGGGCTCATAAATTTTTGACAAATGAATAGAACATTTTGACAATTATAAAATAAATAATAAATTCAAATATTTTAAAATTGCTTGTGGATTTTAATGTGGACTTTATAAAATTGTTATTTTTTCATCAAAAAAAATAATTATTTATAAATATATTAAATTATCTAAAAGTTTAAAAATTTTTCCCCATAGAAAAATTTAAAATTAAAAAATTTAAACTTTACTATTGTTTGGCACACGCTCAAACTATAAAACATTTTTCAAGTAGTTACTGCAATTATTCCCCATAGGTTTGTTGCATGGTGCCACACACGCATAAAGTTTTTGTTACTTAGGGCGTGTGTGAAACGTTAAAAAAAGTTCTATGATAAAAACAATTTTTCTATGTTGAGAAAAATTTATACTTGTACTGTGTGAAATTAATACTTAAAAAATATGACAAATTAAAATTTTATTATAAAAAAAAAACAAGAAAATCCAAAAAATAAGAATGAAAATTATGAAATGCTTCTTTTGTATTCTACATTTGTTCTGATGGGCATTAAATAATTAAGCATTTTAAAGAATGCAATGCGTTTGAAAACTTAAAGGATGAAAACTAAATTTTAATTTTTAAAACGTCGAAAAATTATATACATTTATATATATCATAGGGCTAGAGCTAGTAAAATTGTATTTACCTCATAACTATCAAAATTTTATTAACAATCATACTTTTCTATCGTTTCAAACAAGCCCTTAAATTTAAAAATGTTTCACATATGTTTTACTAAATTGTTGAACAAAGTTTTCATAATAACAAAATTGTGGTTTTTTAAATTTTGAAAATGGAATTGTGGATAATTTTTAAGTCTGAGTTCACACAAGGCAATTTTTTTGCTGTAATTCTAATTTCGTGTGAGAGCATAAAAGCAGCGCATAATTTTCGTACTTCAAAACAAAAACAAATCAAGGCAATTGAAGCATGAATTGCTGAAGTAAAATTTTTGTATGTATGAACGTAAAAGTAAGTTCAAAAGACAAAATAAAAATTTCGGCAAGAAAAATTGCTGTATGTGAAGCTAGACTAAGTAGTAATATTAAGAAAGAAAAGCTAGAAAAAGAAGAATTGTAAACTTAATGTTAAGACCAAAAGCCTGTATATTTTCGTACTATTTATGGATGCTATGATTCTTTAGTTGTGGCACTATATAGTGACCTATGACTTAAGCTATTTTAGAACTATATAAAAACCAACAATTAAAGATAATGTTCGACTATATAAAAAGATTCGAGTAAAGCTTACATATGGCTATTTTTATATCTGCGATTAAATCTTATATCGGACTAGATAAAAATCTAATGTTGAAGTAAATAAAAACCTATGCTTGAAGCAAATTTTGGATTATATGAAGCACTAAGATGAAAGCTTATTTAAGTTATTATTAAGACCTATGTTTGAAGATTGTGAAAGATTATAAATAGATCTACGAATAATGTTTATGTTTATTATGCTGGAATATATAAGGAACTACGATTAAAGTTTTTGTAGGACTACATAAAGGCATACGATTAAATCTTATACGATTAGGGCTTATATCAGATTTTATAAAGACCTACATTTGAAGCTTATGTTGGATTATAAATAGATCTACGACTAAAGTTTATGTTTGACTATATAAAGAATCACGATTAAAGTTTATCATATTTGACTTTATAAGGAACTATAACCAAAGCTTTTGTAGAACTATATAAAAACATACTGTTAAAACTTTTGTACAAATATATATAGATCCTCGATTTAAAATTATCTGAGACTTAATATGATATGATAAAGGCTCCATTACTCTAACGTATATGTAAATGTAAGCGGAACGTAAGTTGATGGTTACTTAAAAAAACGTAAACGTGAAGCAAGTACTTTGTTGTTATTTTGTACACATCAACATTAGTAATGTTAATTAAACATATTTCCAGTAAATCTCATGCAGTTTGAAAATTGCTATATTTATTGGTTTTTATAGGGTATTTAGACCGACGCGAAATTACGTACTTTCGTGATTTCGGCCGAAATCAAGTTGAAATTACGTAATTTCCCATATATTTTGACACTTGCGAAATTACATAATTTTGTGCAAATTCGGCGAAATTACATTGAAATTACAATGCCCATTTCCGTGCAACTCTGTACATGGTTGGAAAAAATACTTTTTTTTTAATCTATGTACTGCATGTTTCAATCGTGAGAAGAAGAAAAAATAATTGACAGCTGATATTAAATTTAAACACAAATCTTAAAATTAATTATTAAAGTGATTTTGCAAAATGAAACCTATCCTTTTTACATTTTTAATTGTTGCAAATTAATAATTTTCAATTTAGTAAGTAATTGTTTCTTATTTTTTTCCATTTCAAAATACTTTATTTACCCCTATAACAATTTAAAATGTAAACAATAAGTATCAGCTGTTCACGAAATTACATCAAATGTCACCTAGCCAGTATGAACACTCAAGATTTCATTCGTAATTTCGGCATTAAATTTCGTAATTTTGCGCCGGTCTGAACAAGGCTTTAGTTTAGCAATTTGTACACAAAATAAACTTTGTTCTTTTATAACAACAATATTTCCTTTTAAATTATTTATTCAACTATACACTTTATTTAAATCATTTTAAAAACTTTTTTAGGGAAGAAAATTGCCAAACAAATTGTTCATTTAACTTTTTAAAACGATTTTTTATAGACATTTAATATATTAAAATAAAAAGCTGCCAAAACTGCTCTTGCAGCTGTCACTTAAAAATGTAGAGTGATCTAATTTAATTATGTCAATACGTCAAAACGTGTCAGCTGATTATATACATTTACGGTAGAGTAATGGAGCCTTAAATAACTACGATTAAAATTCGTATAATAAAACACATTCTAATAGATTTTAGTTTAATATATTAAAAAGTTTACTTCACATTTATTCATTTTCTCTCCTTCAGTCTCACTAAAATGCCATTTTCCGATTTTAAAGTTACTCTAATATTCAAAATAGGATCAAATTCACTTTCCGGTATACAATCTTTACGTGAATGATCATTAATTCCATGAGGAAGACCATCTTTAGCGGGTAATATAACATAATGGCGTAAAATAAGAGAAAGTAAAGCTTTTAATTGATAAATAGCAAATTTTTCAGCTGCAAATAACACGTCATTTAAATATATTATGAAAAAGAAAATTATATAAAGCTGAGAAAATTTACCTATACATTTTCTTGGTCCAGCACTGAAGGGTATCGATTTGAAAGCTTCTATGCCCACATTTTCATCTTTAGATATATTAGAAAATCTTTCAGGTTTAAATTCGCAAGGATTTTCGAAATATTTCTCATTATAACCCATAGCTATTAAGCACATTATTACCGTGGTTCCCTTGCAGATTTTAGTGCCATCTGTAAAATAAGTTTTCAATACATTTCTTAAGAAATTAAAACCTTATCCAGTCATACTAATATCTATAGCATTGCGGTTAGTTCTCGCTATAAGCGGTACTGCCGGATACAATCTCAAGGTCTCCCTTAATACCAATTCCAAATAAGACATTTGCTCCAATTCCTGTAATGTAGCTGCACATGTTTTAAATTCATTTAATGATTTTCCTTTAAATACTCTTTGTTGTTCTTCATAAACTTTTTGTTGTATATCCGGGTGACGAGATAATGTGTATAAACTAAATGATAAAGCTGCAGCTGATGGATCATAGCCCTTGTATGCAAAAAACACACACACGCACACAAAAATAAATAATATAATATTAATTAAAAATAATGCAAAGTTAAGCGAATAAAAACAATCAATCTGTTATTTCATTTGTTATGTATATATCATACTGTGAATATAAATGTGGATATTTCTTCAAAAATTTCACGCAAATTCAACTCCCTGCCATCGAATTTGGCCTTTAAAAGAACATTCAAAAATGGTTTCGCCACAGTGTCTGTTGCATGCATATCACCTGCTGTGTTGTCATCCTTGTTGCTGTTGGTGGTGCTGGCAGTTTGGAATTGACGTATTCGTTGCTCCACAATCTATTAATTAAAACATAAAAGGCACTTGTTATGTAAATGCATTTTTTACCGGTTTATTTTTTTATATTCTTAAAACAAAAAAAAAACAATAAAACAAAACTGTAATACTTTTCTCTGCTTTTAGTTATGGTGCCTGATTGTTACATTACTTACGTGTTGCATTTCGGTTTTTAAGGAATTTAAAGCTCTTCTTTGTTTGCCATAATAGGGTGTTAACTGAAACAAAGTATCAAATCTTTTAACAATGCTAAAAGTACGCTCTTGTATAATATCACAAAGGCTGTCGAACAAAAGCACGTGCAGTTAGCGTATAACAGGATACAGGATTTTCATTATTAGCAGGAACATAAGTGTTAATATGTGGACGTGTTTTTGGTACGTTGATGTAAAAATAGAAGGAAAAAAGAACAAAAGAAAAATTTAATATTTCAATAAATACTAAAAGATTTTGTTCTCCTTCGGAAAATTTAAAAGATTGTCCAAGAGATATTCTGTTTAAAAGTAGCATTGACTATAGACTATATTATAGACTAAACTGAAGACTATACTATAGATTAAACTATAGACTAAACTATAGACAGGACTACAGATTAAACTATAGAGTAGACAATAGATTAGACTATAGATTACAAAATAGATTATAAATTATAGAATAGACTATAGACTGGACTATATACTACAGACTAGACTATAGACTAGACTATAGACTATAAGCTAGTCTATAGACTAGACTATAGATTAGAATATAGACTTGACTACTATAGACTATAAGCTAGTCTATAGACTAGACTACAGATTAGAATATAGACTTGACTATAAGCTAAACTATAGATTAGACTATAGATTAGAATATAAACTTGACTATAAGCTAAACTATAGATTAGACTATCGACTAAAATATAGACTAGACTATAGACTAAAATATAGACTTGAATATAGGCTAGATTATAGACTATACTACAGACTAGACTATAGACTAGACTACAGACTAGACTATTGACTAGACTATTGACTAGACTATAGACTAGACTATAGACTAGACTATTGACTAGACTATTGACTAGACTATAGACTAGACTATAGACTAGACTAGACTATTGACTAGACTATTGACTAGACTATAGACTAGACTATAGACTAGACTATTTACTAGACTATTGACTAGACTATAGACTAGACTATAGACTAGACTATTGACTAGACTATTGACTAGACTACAGACTAGACTATAGACTAGACTAGACTATTGACTAGACTATTGACTAGACTATAGACTAGACTATAGACTAGACTATTTACTAGACTATAGACTAGACTATAGACTAGACTATTGACTAGACTATTGACTAGACTACAGACTAGACTATAGACTAGACTATTGACTAGACTATTGACTAGACTATAGACTAGACTATAGACTAGACTATAGACTAGACTATTGACTAGACTATAGACTAGACTATAGACTAGACTATAGACTAGACTATTGACTAGACTATTGACTAGACTATAGACTAGACTATAGACTAGACTATTGACTAGACTATTGACTAGACTATAGACTAGACTATAGACTAGACTAATGACCAGACTATTAACTAGACTATAGACTGGACTATTGACTAGGCTATTGAATAGACTATAGATAGAATATAACAGAATATACAGACTGTTGACTAGACTATTGACTAGACTATAGACTAGACTATAGACTAGACTATTGACTAGACTATTGAATAGACTATAGACTAGACTATAGACTAGACTATTGGCTAGACTATTGACTAGACTATAGACTAGACTATAGACTAGACTATTGACTAGACTATTGACTAGACTATAGACTACACTATAGACTAGACTATTGACTAGACTATTGACTAGACTATAGACTACACTATAGACTAGACTATTGATAAGACTATTGACTAGACTAGAGTATAGACTAGACTATAGACTAGACTATTGACTAGACTATAGACTATACTATAGACTAGACTATTGACTAGACTATTGACTAGACCATAGACTAGACTATTGACTAGACTATTGACTAGACTATAGACTAGACTATAGACTAGACTATTGACTAGACTATTGACTAGACTATAGACTAGACTATAGACTAGACTAGACTATTGACTAGACTATTGACTAGACTATTGACTAGACTATTGACTAGATTATAGACTAGACTAGACTATAGACTAGACTATTGACTAGACTATTGACTAGACTATAGACTAGACTATTGACTAGACTATAGACTAGACTATTGACTAGACTATAGACTAGACTATAGACTAGACTATTGACTAGACTATTGACTAGACCATAGACTAGACTATAGACTAGGTTATGGACTAGACTATAGACTAGACTATAGACTAGGTTATGGACTAGACTATAGACTAGACTATAGACTAGGTTATGGACTAGACTTTAGACTAAACTAGTCTATATACAGACTATAGACAAGACTGTATCGATTTGACTATTAACTAGACTATGTACAAAACTATAGACTACACTATATACAACTCTATAGACTATACTATGAACTAAACTATAGACTAGACTTAAACTACGATATAGACTACATTATAGATTAGACTATAAACTAAGATATATGCCATACAATGCACTAGACTATATTCTTTACTATAGATTGCACTATGGACTTACTCAGTAATTGAAATTTGCATTTCAGATGGTTTGTTATCTAGACAATCACTTGGTATGCCTATAGCATTTTCTGCAAAGATATTAGACATATAGTTTAGTTTTAGGAGCTTTAAAAACTAAAAAAAGACATTAATTTCGTCGTGTAAAGAAATTGATAATATTAAAACAAAATTTATTTTTTCAATAAATAAATATAAAAATTTGCTTATCCCTAAAACCAAGTTTAATTTCCGCCCGCTTTCACCTCACTTACCACACACAATATCCAGTGTACATTTTCTAACCAATTGTTGTATATCAAACATTTCTCCTTTATCCGCATAATGCTTGAGTTTGAAAACAAATTTGTTACCAGTTTTATTAACAACTTGCATATAACCCTCTATGGCTTGGGCATCAAATGCTGCCATATAATGCTTTTGATGTTTTAACCATCTAGCACCGGAGCTGGTAAGTAAACCGTCACCTAGCCAGGGACGTAAAAATGAATATAAATGTTCTTTGTATAGTAAAGCGGAACTGGAGAGGATATTCTAAAAATAAACACATAATTAAATAGATAGAAATGAAAAAGTAAAAAAAAAATCATCATAAAGAATAACGACATGTGTGTAATAGAATTGTTTTTGATATTTAACTTACCTGTATTTCCGCTGAGTCACTCAGCATTACATGATATTGAAAAAATACTAATGAACGTAAACCTTGAAAATCATATTTCCGGCAATATTGTAAAATCTTTTTAGGATATTCTATATATATATAACAAAAACAAGTAGAGAAATTAGATAAATGAGCAAAATGTAATTTAGCTTTTTTGTGACTGTAAAAGGTAGCATTTTAAAATTTTTATTAATTTTGTGCTTGTGTTTATTTTAAAACACACAACTACTTATTTTTATTAACAAAAAAATTTTATTTGGTCATAAATTGCTTTTAACACTTAAGAATATTTAATTAGCGCTGGATTTGGTGATAATTGAAAAGTTTTTAATACACATTTATTTATAAATTGTGTATTAAACAAATTTTGTTTTATTAAAAAAAATTTAAATTACCTAAATAAAATCTTACCAATAATGACAAAGGGTACTAATATTAAATATTTTTTATTTAAACACATTCATACTAAGACGCATGTTTACACAGAAATATGTACTTAAATAAATTAGAATGCTATTCTGCTGTGCCGAATCTTATTACCCTTCACCCATATTGGGAAATTTAGTAATTTTAAAGTTTTTAGTATAAACATTTTTAGCATTTTGATATAGGATATAAAATATAAAATTTATGAGTCTTTTATTCGGTTTGCCGAATCTTTTATTCCAAAAACCTTCTTTAACCTTTTTATGTCACCTTAATTTAGAATTTAACCTTATATGGGAGTTGGGTGATAAGGGCTTTATATCAATCTGCAAACTACTTGTATAAATTTTCGTTGCTTTTGTTTAGGAGATATCGGTGAAAAAACATGAACACGAGTTACGACGGACACCGATTTTTTCTGATTTTGGGATTCGGTATAATTTTTCAAATAAAAAGAAAAATAATAATGATATTTCTCATAAAAAAACTGTTCATCAAAACTGTAATTATATGCTCAAAACTATGTAACGTTAACTATGCTCTAGTATAGGTCAGATTTACTTTATTAGTCAGAAAGTTTTTTGTGATTTTTCTGATAATTTCCGACTAATACCTAACAAAAGCCACATTTGAAATATATTCAATAATTTATTAATTAGTTATTAATTAGATTTACTTTTTTAGTTAGAATTGTATCTTGGTTGTAGTTTTTCGGATTAATTTTGACTTAAGTTTGTAAATCTAGTTAGTACTGAAGCAGAGCTATATACGCAATTAAAAATTTCGCGATATGAAAATTTTGCCGTATAAGCGGTGAATTAATATTTCATTTGCAAGTTAGCAACTCTATACCACCGACTATAGTTACCACTTCCTTTTACGTTCATAGAATTTTCAATGATAATTGTTGTATTTTTCCCAAGCCGCTCGACAAATATGGGAATAAATATACTTCTTTATGCAATTTGCTTATAAACAATGAATTGTTTATTTCTGAGTTATTTTTATTTGCAACAATCATGCGTATAAATGTAATAACAAATTTATATTTTTAAATCTAAAAGTCATTTGAAATATAAGCTCTGTTCCAATACTTGTTAAAATTTACAGATTTTGCTCAGAAAGTGTTAGAAAACGGCTAAATACAAAGAAATTCTGAGTATGAGAACGCTTTACAGTAAATTCTGACTAGTACTGGAACAGAGATATATATATTTAAGAATTAGGTTTGAAGCAACTTTCTCTTTGCTTGCAAAGCTTTTATTTATTCTGAAGTGTTTGGCATTTGAGAATTTTAATTTTATACTATTCTCACTGTCGCTCAGTGATGCCATATACAATTTAGGAAAAATCAGTCCGTTTAAAAAAAAAATCCGTTTTTCCCTATTTTCAAAAATTTTTTACCTACAATTTTCTTTCCACCTAAAAATCGTTAGTTTTGATTAAAAAGGATTTTTTTTGTAAGTAAACAAAAAACTTAAAAAAAATAATTTCATTTTCAAGAACACAAAGAAATATTTCTAAACATTAAAAAATACAAATATTCGTAATTTTAAAAAAAATCCATTCATAATACTGTATTTTCCCTTTTTACTTCTATTTTTATTCGTTTTTTTGAAAAAAATTTAAACAATTTTAAAAATACCCTTTATTTTGGCAAAAATTTAAATTTTCAAAATTTCTTTAAAAATGCCCTCAAAAAGGCAAAATTTCCTTCACCTGACATCACTGCTGTCACTTAAATTTTTTTTTGTATAAGTAATTTATCTATGCGACTCGCCTAAAATGTTTCTGCGGACCAATTGTGGATTGTAGACTCCTATTTGAGAACCGTTGATACAAAAACTTTAGTTTTATAATTTAAAGTTTTTATATTGTTTACAAATGAGGAGCCGCAGAACAAAGCGTACTTTTTTGCATTTTTTCAGGAATTGTTTTTTTTTTTATTTATTTATTTTTTGTTATTTTTTATTCAATAGATTGAAGTTTACCAGAGAAAACTATGTTAGGATATTCTTTTTAATTTTTTTTTTTTTGCAAAAAATTTACTTGTTATGGAACAAAACGTATTTTTTCCATATTTTTGTTCACAATTTCTTCGGAACAGAATTTATGGGTGATTTAATATATTCTTGCAAAATGTTGCCATTAAAACACAAAAAAATTATATACATACTTTTCACTGTTTTTTAAACAAAACGTACTTTTTTATATTTAAAAGATTTTATCTCAAACCTAGGTTTTTCAGCTTAATTCAAAACGTTAAATTTAGAAAAACAATTTGTGTTGCCAACTTTTAAGCGGCAAGACTCGACGTATGAAAAAGTTTTTGTAACTTTTTCATACTCTAGGTAGTCGACTTTGACATTCTGCAGCTTATTTGGTATTATTACAGGGTGTCTACAAGATAATTTGTCTAAAAGCTTGGGCTCTCCTCTACAACTTTTCTAAACATTATAATTCGATCCGACCAGTAATTTAGAAGGTATAGATTAATTTCCAAAAATTTTGCACTGTTATGAATTGATTTTTTCAAAAATTACGAATGTTTGTATTTTTTAATGTTTAAAAATATTTCTTTGTGTTTTTTTAAATTATAAAACTAAAGTGAATTATAAAACTAAAATGAAATTATTTTTATGAATTTTTTTTATTTATTTACAAAAAAATCATTTTTAATCAAAACTAACGATTTTAAGGCGGAAAGAAAATTGTAGGTAAAAACTTTTTGAAAATATGTAAAAGAGATTTTTTTTTTTTTTTGTACAAAAGGGAAGGATTCTTCGTAAATTGAATATGGCATCACTGGGCGACAGTGAGGATAGTATAAAATTAAACTTAAGTTTTTGGATGCAATTAGTTCACTTTTGAGTTGGTGAAACTTTTATTGTTTTAAAAATAAATTTATCTGTAAAGTTATATTCCCATTAAATTTGGCAGTAAAAATCTGCTTTAGTTTCTCATATTAACACTAATATTTCTCTTAAATACTTAATTTGAATTTAAATGTTGAATATTTAATAAATTTAATATAAATTAATTAAATTGAATTAATTAAACAGTTATAAAATTTTATTAAAATTATGTTTTCATTGTAAAAAAGATATATATATATATATATATTTTTTTTTTGGTTCAATACAATTAACCCAAATTTTCCATACCTGCTATGTAGTTTAAAAGCTTAATTTTATAAATAAAGCATTTTGCGCTTTTATCTTAATATTTTTCATACGGTTTTTTTTAACTTATAGCTACTTACAACCTTAGTTAAAACTTAATCAAAGATTACTTTATTTAAACAAAAGCATTTATTATTTATATATAATGTGAGTTACAAATAATTAAAATTTAATGTGTTCAGATTTAAATTAAGTTTATGGATCAGATTTTTCATTAACATAATTTCGTAAATGCATATTTTATCATTATTTCTTTTTACTCATATGAAATTAATTTTATTTAATTTTTTTTTGACTCACCATCTGGTTTTAAACCAAATTGAAATAGATTTCCCACAAATGGATAAGGCGTGGGACCCGGTATCATTTCCATTATACCGGCTACATGATCAATGTAATTAAATATTTTAATGCCCTTGAAAAAAAGCACTGATAACGCTAAAATAGCTATAGCTAATAAAAACATTTCCATGTTTCCAAGTTTATAAACCGTTTAACTTTTTTCTTAAATTTTCACAATCTTAACATGTTTCGCGGCAAAAACAAACTAACTCCTTTGACTTTTAATGTTAAATAATAAATTAAAATATACCCCAATGGTCGGTAATATAATAATTATTATTTTGTTTTATTTGTTTCTAGATAAGCTGAAAATCTTATCATATTTTGTTTTATTTGTTTCTAGATAAGCTGAAAATCTTATCAATTTTATCGATAATATCAAACGAATTAACTGTGGGAATAAAAATTTACAAACTAAGACGTGTAGTTGTTAAGATATACTATTAGCAATTTAAAAATAAAAATAATTATAAATTCTAGTTAGTATTGAGTTAATAATATTGACTCATTGAATTGTGTGAAAATTTGTGTCTCTGTTTAATTTTTAACTGATTATTGTCTGCAGTTCAAAGTCCCGTTTATTCATATATAAGTTTTGAAAAGAATCGCATGTTTTCTACACTAGTCTCTATTTCAATGTATAAAAGAGGTAAAGCAGTAACGATGTCAGTTTATGGTTCGATGAATTGATAACACATTTTTTTAAGAATATTTATTAAACAGAATAATGTTTGTGGTGAGGAATACGTGTGTGGTAAAGAATTGATTTTTGGAATTAGTTAAAATGCTACTGGTTAAATGAACAATTACATGAACCTAGGTAAGACTTTAAACATACAGACATGTACATTAAAGTGTCCCGTAGGAAAAATTTTGTAAGAAGACCGCTCAAATGATGCATGAATGTGAACAAATTATTAAAAAAATTTTAAAATTGATTTTTAGTTCCCTACCAGCTATTGAAAGTCACGCGACTAGAACATTATGTCTAATTAAAAGTGTTGAGTTTTATTTCGAAATGGGTATCAAAAAACTAGTAATTTTGCGTCTGTTATGATAAAAAAATTTTAAAGTTCGCTTAATTGTTGGTCCATAAACTGTCATTTTAGTATAACATGCGAAAAAAAATCGATGTTTTTTTTTTCAAAATAGATAAGAAATTTATAATCTTGTTCCTTTTATAAGAAAAATATTGAAAAGTTACATTGTAGTAAGTATGGCCCATAATATAATGAATTATTTTCCAAAGTTTTATTCACCAAAGTGCACTAAAAAGTCCCCTCAATTAATACACATCTTTTAAGGGGTCTTCCTATATCTAAATCTTAAAGCGTTTTCTCGGGACACTCTAAAATACATACTATATGTTTGTCGAATATGACATAAAAAGCATTATAGATACATATATAAAAAAATTAAAAAATTACCCGATAAGGAAATTTTCGGATATCGATTTTTTCATAATAAAAGATCCAAAGAGATATTTTGTTAATCTTACACGTTTACCTTGTCAAGTTCAGGCTGCTAAAGTCAATTAAGGATAAAGGCATTTTAATTTTAATAAAAATTGTTTTTCTTCGTGAAAAAATAAATTATTTCATAAAAACTAATAATTTCGGCATTTCACAGAAAACTAAATTTTATATAGAATCTAATTTCTAAGAAATGAGAATTTAATAACAACTTCAAAAAAACAATATTTTTATAAAAATACGCATAATTTTGCTAATATCTCTTTCTATAAATTCCCATATTTTGTAGAAAAATTTTTTTCGAAAAAGATTTTGTAATATCCCAGCAAAAACTTTGTTTTCCTGGTAAGCTAGCAGGTATAATTGAAAACAAAAATAAACTACTTATTTTTTGCCTGAATAACTAGTTATTTTTGTTCGAATTGTCCACAAATTCATGTAGTTATTTTTAGACTCTAGGGATACTCAAAAATATGTACCTAAACAAAAAAAAAAAAAAAAAAAAAAAAAACAAAGAGATTTGAACTTGACACAAATTAACCATTCATTTTTAATGACTAACATCTTACTCAGTTCGCCATTTCTATTCTATTCTATTCTATTCTATTCTATTCTATTCTATTCTATTCTATTCTATTCTATTCTATTCTATTCTACTATATTCTATTCTATTCTATTCTATTCTATTCTATTCTATTCTATTCTATTCTATTCTATTCTATTCTATTCTATTCTGTTCTATTCTATTCTGTTCTATTCTATTCTATTCTATTCTATTCTATTCTATTCTATTCTATTCTATTCTATTCTATTCTATTCTATTCTATTCTTTCTATTCTATTTTATTCTATTCTATTCTATTCTATTCTATTCTATTCTATTCTATTCTATTCTATTCTATTCTATTCTGTTCTACTACAGTATACGTCTTAAGATTTTGCTAAATTGATTTTCTTATCAAGTTTCAGAATTGACATAAACATAGGACTGGTAGAACTAGGGGGAATTGCAGCCCCAATACAAAGTAAATGTTTAAAATCGTATATTAAAGAACAATTATAGTGAAAATCTTGACATTTTATAGAAATATTTTTCATATTAGTTCTATAATAAAGAAGAATATAGGACGGGCAGGTCTAGGGGGAATCGTAACCCAAATACAAAGTAAATATTGAAATTCGCATACCCAAGGAATAGAGAAAGCCTTTAGATCTCTATAATTAAGATGAAAATAGGACGGATAGGGCTATGGGATTAATTAAAGTAAATATTGATAATCGCATATTTCATTATTTCATTACATGAAAATAGGACGAGTATATTTTGTGTTAAGAATTTTATTAAATTGGTTTTTACTATTTTCTTGATATCTTCGACTGTTTGGAACCGATTTTAATGATATTCAGCAGCAAATTTCCTACAATATTCTAAGAAACCTGTTATATTGATATATATACATAATATATCAATATATTTCCTTTAAATAGAAAATTCATTGCAAGTTTTACTTTAAATAGAAAATTTATAGTAAATTTTCATTAAATTATCTTCAAGACTGCGATTTACAGTTAAGCCAAAATATTAAATATTGATGCATGGGCAGCCAGATGGAGTTGGGTAAAAAAGAATATCATTTATTTATTTATTTTTATTATTATTATTATTTTTTTAATGTAATAATGAGCAATTTATTAAAATAAAATGAAACACAAAGTAATATAATCCTTCTCTGAATTAATCCTCATTTTTGGGGTATACTAACCCCATTTTTATTTACCATTTAAATGCTATGATGAACATTTCTTTTATATCCAAAACTTAACTTGAAAATTAAAAAAAATATTTTTTATATTGTTTATTTTCAAAAAATAACAATATCTCTATTATAATTTTGACTATAAAAAGCATTAAAATGAGTAAAATAAAATTTTGTTAAAGAATAACACGATAATGAATAATTTTTAAAGAAATAGTATATGCTTCAAGATAAAGCAGTTTTGATCTTAGAGAGAAAAAAGCATATCTTAAAGATTGATTACACATTATTTATAATACAGATCACAACACATAGCAGCTGACAAAGTAGTGTTCATACTTTCTTAAAGACATAAATTTCTTAGCATATTTTAAGGCTGCAAGAAAGCGATCGTAACATTTTGTTAATATTGTTACGAAATTGTAATTGAATTCAAATATAACGGTTTTAACGGCCGGTTTAAATCTTTCTCAATGCTTCCAGACATTTCCGTTTATGTTAACTGCAGTTAACATAGCTGTAAAATTATTAACATAGTTCTAAACATACAACATTGAATAAAAAGCTTTCACCATTGTTTTTAAGTGTGGCAGCACTAAGTACTTATGCTGCTGGCACTATCATCAAAAGCTAGCTTGGCAGCACTAAGTGTTTATGTGCTGGCACTATCATCAAAAGCTAGTTTGGCAGCACTAAGTGTTTATGCTAATGGCATTACCTACAAAAACTCTAGATTGTCCGTTAACATTGTAGAAAGAAATAGAGCTCTCAAGAAACATCTAGTAGGCAATACAGTGTATATAAATTGGCCGTGAGAACACCATTGAGTCAGTCTGGTTTGAAGCGTCGTTAAGTAAAGACATATTAACTGCCTTGGCTGTATAATCTTGTACATTATTAAAGTGTGCTGTATAAAGCGTGTAATTTAAGTGTGTGTGTGTATTAAAACACAAAGTGACTTATAAACTGTATTGTTGTACATTTTTAAATAAAATAAAGAGTCGTTACAATTTTTAAACTACTAAACTGCTGTCATTTTTGCAATCAAAGTATAAAGTTTATTTAAAGGAAATAAACGACCGTTTTTAAAAGGTAAAAACGTAACAATTGGTGTCAGAAGTGGGATTGCAAAATAATAAGCAGTCATGAAGTTTGAAGAGCTGAAAGTGGAGCAACTCAAGAGAGAATTGAATAAGTTGGAGTTACCTACAGCTGGTAATAAAGCAGAATTACAAAAGAGGCTGATAGATGAATTCAAGCGGCGTAATATTGACATCGGAGCTTACGAATTCGAGCATAAAGAAGAATTGGAAGTTTCTACCCGTGCAACAACAAGCAGCATGGATTTATCCACAATGTTTGCTGCTATGATGGAGCAATTTAAAGAAGCTAACGAAACTTCTAAAGCTAATAACGAGAAACTTCTGGCTGAAGTTCAAGAAACTTCAAAAGCTAATAACGAGAAACTTCTAGCTGAAGTTCAAGAAACTTCTAAAGCTAATAACGAGAAACTTCTGGCTGAAGTTCAAGAAACTTCTAAAGCTAATAACGAGAAACTTCTAGCTGAAGTTCAAGAAACTTCTAAAGCAAATAACGAGAAACTTCTTGCTGAGGTTAAAGAAGAAAATAAAATAATGGAAATGAAATTTCAAGAAACTTCTAGAGCGACAGACGAAAAACTTCAGCAAATTTCGGAAGTTATAAACAGCAGAGTGGATAGCATTGAGACAAAGGTGTCCGACTTAGAGAACTGTCTAGATTTACAAGCCAAAGTCGTTGATAAAAAGCTATCCGATTTAGAGAATGAAATAGTCAAAGGTGTTGATAAAAAACTACAAGACCTAGAAGTAAAGTTTAATAATCTTCAATGCCAAGATGGACAGATGCGAATTATACCAGAATCCTCTAGTAGAATAAAGGCCCCTAGTTTTGATGGCACCACACCATTTAATGTGTTTAAGTTCCAGTTTGACACAATTGCCATTAGAAACATGTGGAATGACGAAGAAAAGGCTATAGAGTTGATATTGGCCTTAAAAGGAAATGCAGCAGTGGTTCTAGAAAGCGTACCAGCGTGTAACAGAAACAGTTACAATGACATAATGGAGGCGCTACAACGTAAGTACGCTGGTGAACATAAAAAGGACTTATACCGAATGGAATTGCGTGGTAGAGTGCAGAAGCCCAATGAGACACTACAAGATTTTGCGTTGGAAATCGAGCGTTTGCTGCAGCTTTCTTATCCAGGGGAAAACAGCCCGTTTTTGGACCATTTCAAGATAGAGGCATTTGTTAATGGCATTCGCGATCCTGAAATAAAATACGCGGTTTGTGCCACACCTAAACCATCATTTACTGAAACCGTCTCATTCGCACTGGCACAAGAAACAGCGAAAATAATTTCAAAGCCCCAAATATGTTATGTGCGAAATGTCGAAGTTGTAGCTGACAATCAGAGAAATATAATCGACGAATTAAAAAAGGTTTTGAAGACGTTTATTGAGAAACAAAGTAAAGTCAGAGTAAAATGTTATAACTGCGGTAAATCTGGTCATATTCAGCGAAACTGCAAAGTACCAAGAAAACGAACCAGATCTGCCTCGCCTCGAAGAAGTAATCAGCAGTTGAATCATCAATCATCACAAGAATCACCTTTAAAATTAAAACGAGCTAACACTATGGGGCAAGAGCTAGATCCCACATCGGAGGGTCCCACAATCTTCATATCCGTAATGCAACAGAAAAATAGCAATCTTACTGCTTCGGGGTACATTAACGGTCAGAAGCACGTTTTTACTGTAGACACCGGGGCATCACAGTCTATCGTCAGGCCAGAGTTAGTCAAGAAAACAATTGAACCATTATGTGGGGTAAGTCTGCGCACAGCTACTGGGGAGCCGGTCACTGTCTATGGCAAAGTAAATGTGAAATTAACCATTGCCAACGTTACCGTCAATCATGTATTCATTGTTGCCGATATTGTGGACGAAGTTATCATTGGTGCTGACTTCATGATTAGCCATGGCATTACTTTGGATATGGGACAAAAAGTTATGATTTTGCGAAATGTGAAGATACCCCTTGACGTCGGATATGAGAATAGAACTCAAGTAAGAAAGCTAGTTACCGTCGAGCATCAGAAGCTACCACCACAGTCAGAAACTTTAGTATGGGCTCGTATGGAGGGAGATTGTAAGGACAACAGTTTGAGGGTGATAGAACCATCAGAAATAACAAGTGATCTTGTAACAGCAAAAACCTTCGTTAGGTGCTCATCAACAAATAATGAAAACACTTCCCAAGAGCAAGATGACCTAAACGAACTTCATGAATTCGTACCCAGACGAATGAAAATGACCAGCGACAAAATAAAAGCCAGATACGATCGAGCAGCGAATTCTGAAGGATTTAACGAAGGCCAGCTTGTACTGTTATATAACCCACAACGTAAGAAAGAAATGTTCCCCAAACTACAAACGCATTGGGATGGACCATACAAGGTGATTAATAAATTAAACGGCGTGGTGTACAGAATACGGAAAGAAAAGAGGCCGAGATTTAAAATGAAGAACTAGCTACCTATGGGAGAAGTGATTCTGTGCCTATTCGGGACGAACAGGCTTAAGCGGGGGGCAGTGTTACGAAATTGTAATTGAATTCAAATATAACGGTTTTAACGGCCGGTTTAAATCTTTCTCAATGCTTCCAGACATTTCCGTTTATGTTAACTGCAGTTAACATAGCTGTAAAATTATTAACATAGTTCTAAACATACAACATTGAATAAAAAGCTTTCACCATTGTTTTTAAGTGTGGCAGCACTAAGTACTTATGCTGCTGGCACTATCATCAAAAGCTAGCTTGGCAGCACTAAGTGTTTATGTGCTGGCACTATCATCAAAAGCTAGTTTGGCAGCACTAAGTGTTTATGCTAATGGCATTACCTACAAAAACTCTAGATTGTCCGTTAACATTGTAGAAAGAAATAGAGCTCTCAAGAAACATCTAGTAGGCAATACAGTGTATATAAATTGGCCGTGAGAACACCATTGAGTCAGTCTGGTTTGAAGCGTCGTTAAGTAAAGACATATTAACTGCCTTGGCTGTATAATCTTGTACATTATTAAAGTGTGCTGTATAAAGCGTGTAATTTAAGTGTGTGTGTGTATTAAAACACAAAGTGACTTATAAACTGTATTGTTGTACATTTTTAAATAAAATAAAGAGTCGTTACAATTTTTAAACTACTAAACTGCTGTCATTTTTGCAATCAAAGTATAAAGTTTATTTAAAGGAAATAAACGACCGTTTTTAAAAGGTAAAAACGTAACAATATTAATTACGATTTTTACCTTAACATAATAATTATTATTACTATTTTTTTTATTAATTTAAAAATCATATATACATATATTATTTTGGTGCTTTATTATGTTCACTCTCTTTTTTGTACTTTTTTTAACTTCAAAGTTATAAAAAACTCAATTTACAAATCTCAGTAAAATTTAGCATTCCTTATCTTAAATCTTGAACTTGTATGCTAATATTTCAGTTTAGTATTTACTTTGCTATCGCACGGTGCAAATTCCCGTTTTATTTTTATTTTATAAAAAATAGAAATTTGTGTTTATTAACAAAATGATAATATTTATTATTTCAATTGCGTGTCTTTTGATTATCATGTATCGGGAGTTTAAAACAAAGAAATTAAAACAAATAGTAAAACATACACCGGGACCAAAAACGTTACCTTTAGTGGGCAATGCCCATCAAGTGGGAAAAACACCAAGTGGTAAATTATATGTTTTTCTTTGTTAAAATATTGGAGTTTCGTATAAAATAATAAGAATTTTTATTTTTTTGCAAAAAATTTTAAGAAAAATTAAACAAATGAAAACACTACATATATATATATATATATATATAATAAATATACAGCAGATTTTTTTCTTAATAACAAACTCAAAGCAGTTTTATACCAAACTGGATTTTCCAACAAAATTAACAACTGATAATAATACTTTTTTTCCTTTAATTTTATGAATTGATCGTGCTGAATTCATATTCAGTTAACCGATTTTTTTAGTTTTGACCGTAACTCTCCTTAGAATTGTTTCATGGGATATTATGTCAAATATTAGTGAAATTGGATATCGTAAACCCATGACCTGAAGTTTGTAGGGTGCGTTCAAAAGGGGAAAAATTGGCTTTTTTGGAGTTGAAAAAAATAGCTATTAATTTAGTTTGATCTCCAGTTCCTATCAGCGATTGAAAAATCATGAGGCCAAAACTAATGTTTGGAATTTTTTCTCGAAATTGTTTTCAAAAAAATTCGTAACTTTGAGCTTGTATGGAAACAATGTTTTAGAATTATTCCCCATGGGATTTTAGTCATTCAGCGAACTTTTTAGTGCACTTTTGTAAACAAACTTTTTTTTAAATACTTTAGTATGGAATATAATTACTACAAAAGAACTTTTCAACATTTTACTCTTAAAATGATATTATGCAATTTAAAAAAAAAATAAAAATAAAAAAAAAAATAAAAAAATTAAATAAAAAATAGTATATCAAAGTTTTTTTCCCATGAATAAATATAAATACGAATTTTTGAAAACGTTTTCTTTTAGTATTTTTATCATAAACTGCTCAAAGTAATGAATTTTTTATACCCTTTTCGGGAGAAAACTCAAAACTTTTCTTTGTTGGTAATGAACTATAGATGAATTTTTAACATTTTTTTATTATTTTTCCCGTATTCAGCTCATAAATATGTATCGCTTGAGTGATCTTCCTCTAATGTATACATATTTTTCAAGTGTATTTAAAGTTTCAAATATTATTGACGTCTCTTTTGATCTAAATGATTTTCAATAGATTTAAAACATGAAACATACAGAAATCATTTCTTTAAGTTATATAAAAATGTAAGTAAAAAATGTTAACTCTTTTGTTAGCTACTGTAAGATACTCGAAACATGAATTGCATATTTTTTTGGTAGTCACCTGAAAAAACATAAATAACAACAAAACTTTAATACACAAATAATTGACAGTCAATCAACTGCCAATTATTCAATTTATTCATGGAAAAAATTAATGAATTGTTTTTTACTTACAACTTAGACAATATTTGGAATATAATTTTATTAAATACAAAAGTAAAACACTTGCGAGTTTAAACAATTTAACTTTTTTTTTCTCTCCCCTAAAATTCTTTATAGCAGAGAGGGCGAATGAAACTCTGAGTAACTGTAATTATTAGTGTATTGAAAAACCGAAACCGGAAACCGATTAACTGGCTATTACTTTAAAAAAAATGCTCCTTCTTTTATTTTTGTTTACTAAATTAACCCATACTTCTCATTTTTTATATTTGCTAATTGAACCTTATTTATGGCCTTATGCATTGAAATTATCAAATTGTGTATATTTGTATGAAAATTTAATTTTATATTTTATATTTAAACAATTCGATTGTTATACTGAATCAAGCCCTTAATTATTTGAAAGTATTTTTAATTTTCAATATGAACTAATAAAGCTTTAAGACTAGTTCATTTTTTTTAATTTATAATTTGATATTTGAGTAGCATCAAACGAACTCAAAATTGAGATTTGTATATTTTTTAATAGATCCAAACTAATTTTTATTAACAGAATCTAGGTAAGAAGTAAATTTTAGTTTTATCGTTTGTTACAAGAATAAGGTGAATTTCAATAAATAAAGTTGGATCAGAAGAAGCATCATCATTCAATTCAATTCCAAAAATACAATATTTGAGCATTAACCTTTAGTTACAGAAAAGCGATATGACTTTTTATTTTTGTATTACTTGTCATTAAAAATGACATGTATTATAAGCGTACTTTCTTTATTAAAAATAATAACTTTTTTAATATTGTATAAGACTATTTTTCGAATAACTTGAAATTCGGTTTTCAGAAAATGTCGGTTTTTTGAATACACTAGTAATAATTCTCTTTTTTGTTTTGGTGACTTTTTCATTTCGACGTTTTTTTCGGTTTAGACGCTTTTTTGTATTTCGATTATTTTTTCATTTTGGCTGTTTTTGTTTGTTTTGGCGATCGTTTTTCGTTTAGGCAGTTAGTTTTCCTGTTTAAGAATGTTTTTTTTTTCTTGGCGGTGCTTTGGCGATTTTTCCCGTTTTCGTGACTTTTTTTCGTTCGGTTGATTTTTTCTCGGTTAGCCGTTTTTTTTTGTATTTTAGCGTTTTTTTAAATTTTTTTTTTCAGTCAGAAAATAACATTTGAAATAACTGTTATTTTGCTCAAAAAATATAAGTGAAAAATAATCCTCTGACCTCTACAATAAAAGTCATGACAGTTACGGTCCTTGATATTAAATATCCAAAATAAAAGATAAGCTTATCTATCTTTTTTTTTTGCTTTTTGCGCTTTTTCCATTTAGGCGATATTTTCGCGTTTAGGCGATTTTTCATATTTGTGCTGTTTCTATATAAGCTTCAGAATTTGTTTTTATACAAATCTGCTGTAAATATTATTTTAAAATTTCGTTTTTTGAATTAACCATATCGGTCCACAATAGAATTATAGGAAAAAAATCTGAAAAAATTATTAAAAATATATACACATATGTATGTAAAAATGTTGCAATGACTTTTTCAGTGTATTGTTTTTTATATAAATTTTTTTTGAGTATTTTTATATAAAATAAATAGCAGTCTTTCATTTGTTAAAAAAAAAAAAATAGCTTCAACAACGAATTTTTACCAAGTTTTCAAAAATAGAAATTACAGAATATTAAAAAAAATTGTTTTTCCTTATATACCTCAGGACTTATTTATGAAAAACGAAATGAAGTCAAGGTAAAAATTCAAAATTCAAGTGTAAATATCTTTTTAACTGTAAGAGATAACTTAGCTTATTTTTTCTTAATCTTGCTAATCGGACTTAATTTGTATACGATATAATTTCTTGAAACTTTTTCATACTCTATGTGGTTAAATTTGACACCCTGCAGCTTATCCTCTACAATTCTCATATACAATTCAATTTGATTTGACCAGTAGTTTACAAGATACAGATTTTTTACCAAAATTTTTGCGATTGGCCTCACATTTGTATACAGGTCGCAAGTTTAGAGATAATTTGATCGAAATTGGCAGTAATGCTAACTTTAATGAAACTGGTTGATCCTCACACAAATGTCTTCTCAGAATAGCGTTTAAAGCTGATAAGAGCCTTAATTGAAATTTATTACAAATAAGTTTTATGGGTCTATAATATAACTATATAACTTTTTTACTTAATTAATTTATTTTATTTTTTATTTTTTGCATCAATAAAATTCTTCTTAAAAATTATTAACTGCCTGTTTTTGTAACACGAGCGCAAAACCGACTCGTCTAACTTAAATTTAAAACAAAAACAAAATTTCAAAATTTGTTTTTGTTTTAAAAGCGCTCGTGTTATAAAAATAGGCAGCAACAGGTTTTTGTGGACTTTGATTTTAAATGACTTCATCATAATTTATGTAAATCAATGAGAGAAATGTCTAAATATAATAATTTTTATTTTATTAGACATAATATTATTTTGATATAAAAATTGTTAAAAAAAAATATTTTAAGTAAAAAGTAATTGCCATTTAACCTTTAAAAGTGTTTTGCCTTATTTTTAATGCTTTTAAGCAAAGTCACTAAATGACAATGACTTTTTGTGTTAAAGCGATTATTATGAAATAAGCGCATGCAGTATGATTGTCAATTACCAGGGCAAACAAATATATGCTAAATCATATTTTTTTCCTAGGATTCAAATGAACCAAACTGTTAGTTATTTATCGGCTTCAGACAATTTTAAGAATTTTAGCATCGATTTGTTACAGCATATTTTTGAATGTTTTGATTCTAACAAATGAGAGAAACAGCTTAATTTTGTATATTTTGGGCCAAGCGGCATATTAATAGAGATTCTTTATTTTAGAGCATATTTAGCAATTAAAATGTCATATTTTTGCATATGTTTTACTTAAGAGCATAAATTTGAATATATTACATTAAAGAGCATAATTTTCAATATATTACACATAAGAAAAAAACTTTTTTTATTTTGCATCCAATAGAATTTTTTACATAATTTGCCATTAGTGATATTTTTTTTTTTTTACAGTAATATACGTTTTTCAAATCCGATTCCCTAATAGTTTTTATCTTATAAATTTATAGAAATTTTTATAATTTCCTGAATAATTTGAACTGCAAAAAGGATACATTTGTTAGAAATTGCTAATAATCATGTTATTTTTAGCAAAAAAAAAAAGATATTTTAAGATTATATTTTTAATTTTAATGGAATATTTCCGATTTGAAAAACATTTTTTATGTGCATAAAACACTTTTTTTGAGCATATTTTCGGTAGCCCTGTTAATTTTATTAAAATTCTTAACATGCACGCTATTGCAATAAATAAACCTGTTTTAAACTACTTAAAACTTTTAACAAATTTTTTGACAGTATTTTCAAAAACTTTCTGAAATGCAATTAACATGCCATGAAGTGAATAAAGAATTTGCTAATATTAAAAAGTACAATAAATAATAAAATTTCCAATTATTCAGTATAGAAGGGTAAATTTAAAATTTATTTAGGTACGGTCAGACTAGGCAAACATTTAACAAAAATGACGTAACCATTATAAAATAATTCTTAATTTCTTTTTTAATTAGGAAAACGTTTTCTACTTTGCATAAATCATAGCTACATTTTGTTTGACACGTTTTCTCTTTTAAAACGCTTGCAAAATATAACAACGACAAACAATTTGTTTGCCAAACAAGTGAACAAATATTTGATAAGTGTGACCATGGTGGTTTTAGAAGTGAGGAAAAGCATAAACTGTCTATTTAATTAAAAAATTTTATTGTTTATATGGCAGTTAATCTTCATTTTTGAATTTTTTAAATATTGTTCGATTATAAATATTATTATTCGCATGACTTAATATTTTTTTAAATAAAATATTTATTAAATAATAGCTACATATTTATAAATACAAAGTTCATTAATTAATTTTTTTCATATCAATTTACAGAACTTTTAAACAATTTCTTCAAGTGGTGGTATGAATTCAAACAAGATAACATTACCATATGGGTTGGACACTACTTAAATATATTGGTGGCCAATGTTAAGGATGTAGAGGTAAATATTTTTTAGTAAATTAAATTTACTGTTAACTTCTAATAATATTTTTATATTTAAGTTTATTTTATCCAGTAACACTTTAATACAAAAATCCGATATTTATGATATGTTTCAACCCTGGCTAGGTCAAGGCCTATTGACCAGCACTGGTGCCAAATGGCACAAACATCGTAAAATGATTACACCCTCATTTCATTTTAAGATTCTACAAGATTTTCATGAAGTTATGAATGCTAATTGCAATAAATTTGTAGAGAAATTAAAAAATGTAGCCAAAGGAGAAACTATTATTGACTTTCAAGATCAGGCTCATTATTTGACATTGGATGTTATCTGTGGTATATTTTCAATTAATAACTTTGTTAAATTAATTAAACTTATTAATTCAATTTTATGTATATTGTTTTTAGATACCGCCATGGGTGTCCACATAAATGCTATGGACAATCATGATTCCGACATTGTCAATGCTTTTAAAGAGTAAGAACTTTAGAATTATTTAATCTAGATTTATTCAATCAAAATTTTAATTTTTTAGCATGTGCTACAATATCAACATGCGTGCTTTTCATCCTTTGAAGCGTAAAAACTCTCTTTATAGATTTTTCCCAGACTATAAAAATTTCGCCAAGACTTTGAAGGTTCTACAAGATTTTACTTATGAGGTAAGTAATGAAATTTTAATTTTAATTATATTTTGTGAAATTGTTAAATTTTCTTAAAAAATTTGTTTTGTCTTTTTATTTTTAATTCTTCATTTTTTGCCAAAATATTACTCTTAATTAGCACTTTTTAAAAAGTTAGTATATTTTTGCGAAATGTGTAATATTTGTATGCCTTATACCACCATATGTGGTTGAGGTATTATGTGTTTGAGCGGATATTTGCAACGCTCAGAAAATATTTTCGAATCGCCCACTTTTAAGTATACCGTTCGTCTCCGAATCACTTTCTGAGTTGATCTAATGATGTCCGGCCATCTGTCCGTCTATGTAAACCTACAGTTCGCAATTTGGAAAATAATTCAATGAAATTTAATTCACAGTTTGTTATTATCGGTCCATTATTTCTCCTAGCCCCCATTAAATTTTTAGATAAAGAGCCAATTAAAAATAAAACCATTTGGAAGGTAAAAAGATGCAAATTTTTAACAAGTATTTTGTCATTGTTAAAACTTTACAGAAATAAAAATTAAAAACAAAATCAGAAAAGTTTACCGATTTCGACACAAAGATTCCAATTTCAATTAAAATATTTTAAAAATTTGCGAGATGCAGTTTGATTACAAACACAGGTGGTTAGACGGAAAGACGGACATCGGTTAAAAATGATCCTAAGCCGATTAAGGAGAATTTTAGACCAATATTTATGGGTGTTACAAATATCAGCACTAATTTTCAAAATGTATAGTACGTTTTATAAAAAAGTCCCAGTATTAGAAAAGTACAACTTTTCATAAAAAGTTATAATTGTTCCCAGCAATTACTCTACCACTTCAAAAGCAGAACTAAGTGCATATTTTGACCTTTTATGGAAGTTTATAAAAATAACTTCCAAAAAAGTGAAAATAAATTAATTTTTAGCAGAAAAAAGGTCAATAATTTCTATGAAAATAAAAATTTCACAAATTGAAAAGTATTTTTATTATCTATTAATTTTTTGAAATCGTACTTTGTTATGGGGACTCGGAGAAATATTTTGTTACTTTTACTTTATAATTGTTTTTATTTGAAAATTAGCATATTCATTTCAACTTGGTATTTCTTTTTTTTTTTATTGGTCCCTTTTTGTATTTTTGAAAATAAGTGTTTTCTTAGAATGTTGATACTTTTTTGAAATTGGACCCTTTTTTTATTTTTGTATATTTATTACCTTTTCTGTTATATATATATATATATATATATATATATATATATATATATATATATATATATATATATATATATATTTTTTTTTTTTGTGAAAATTAGTCCCTTTATGGAAAACTGACACTTTTTTATTGTCTTTTTAAACTCCAGCAAAAAAAATAACTGAAAAAGAGCTGAAAAATTCTCGAATTTAACATTGTGTTATCATTGGAAGGAAGTACTTAGTGCTGAAAAAGAGCTGCAGAAGTTATTTTTTTAACCCATGGTTCTCATTGGAAGGATGTTTGTTCTTGTTTTTTACTTCTTGTTCATTGCTTTTTTTATATTCACAATTTTTTTTTTTTAAATATGATTTTAGCTTAGTACAATTTCAAAAAATTGTACTTTATTATAATAAAGTACAATTTCGAAAAGTTACCAATTTAAAAAAAAATTAAAATTTGTCGAAGAAGTACCAATTTTTAAAATATGTACCAAAGTTTGAGAAAATTTATAAATTTTTCAAAAAAATACCAAATTAAAAAAAGTAAAAATATTAAAAAAAAAACCTACACGTCGCTCCAGTAAACAAAAAAACACTCGAGAAATGCTCTACACCCTCAAAATTTCGAGTTATGCTAAGGAAAAGTATTTTTTGGTTAGTTTCCCGTACAAAATCATTTCTAATACTGTTACTCTTTTGTCAATTTTTTTCTCTTACAAATTTTTTTGCGAAGTAGAATGATTTGACTTTTCAACAATATACAATATTTTTTATGTTTTGGTCAAATATAAAAAACAAATTTTTAAACATCTAGAAAAAATTAAATTTTTATACAATTTTTCGGGTTTAATTGCGATTTAATACATTTTTCCATAAAAGACAAAATATATATTATAATTTTTAAAGGCATTTTTGTTGTAAATATAACAATATTAAATATCTTCAAATCAGACAAAGTCTGCAGAACTTATTCTATTTTATCTAGAATAACTTACTAAAGCTTTTCGCAATTTTTTGTTCTCAAAAAGTAAGCACCATTTACACAAAAATTAGCTTACCTCCATCAAAATCTGAAGTTGATTCTTTTTTTCGCCTTATTTTCCTGGAGTAATATTATATTATAAAAAAGAGTATTTTATAAAAAAGTTTGGAAAATGTTTAATAACTTTTTAAGTTTTTAAGCGATTTATTCTAAACAAACCCAATAAGCAGTTTTGCTGGAATTTAAGTATAAAAATTTCAATTCCAGTCATAAATTCATATTTCAAGTGTAACACACTTTGTTTCAATAACTAATTCCGGTAAAAAGGAAATTTGAATTCATGTCGAAAATAGCACTGTTAAGACAGTTAATTTCAAACCCTGAATCAAAGCGTAGTTCAAGTCGAAAAAGTAATTCAATTCAAGCTTGGAAATACGGTTTTTAATTCAAGACTGGATTAACAGTGCAACTCAAATATTCAAATTAATGTTATTCAAGCTAATAAATTAAAAAAAAACTGCCAATATTTTTTATTTTGCCAAAACAAATATAAATTAAATATGTACAAAGGAGAAAATTAACAACTTAAATTACATGCTATTCAAAGGAAATAAACAATTACTTCCGATTCTTAAATTTTTTCTGTATAAATTAGATTTTCTTTCATCTGAAATGGGGTTTTAGAACATTGATTTGATTTGAAGAATTTCTGCAGAATTTGATTGCAATTTTTTATTTAGGCTTTTATTTTTTTTTTAACTGGAAAAAAGAATCTTTAAAATTAAAATAATCATTTCAATATTTACTGTTTATTAACCTTTTTTCTTACAGATTCATTTCCATTAACCCGTGCAAATTAAGTATATCTCGAAGCCTATTTATTGATGTAGATTTATTTATTTTGAATATATTGAAACTATTTTACGTTATTTTGAAATTTGTTTGACAAAAAAATAACGTTTGAAGTAAATTTTAAAAATAGATTTTGCTTGAAAAATACTGGAAAGAAGGCCAATAATTCAAATTGAATTCCAATTAAATTTCAATTAATTAAATTTGAATTATTTATGTGCTTATTGGGAAATAGCATTTAAAATTTAGTATATAAATATATTTAGTCTTAAAGAAAGAAATCCAAAAAATTTACATCAAAGTCAAAATTTCGAAATATATAAGAAATGTAAATTCAAAAATGTTGAATAAATCTTCACTTCTTTAGAGTGTATATAAAAGATTTTAATGTAGATAAAAAACTACGTTCTTCTGCCTCGTATGTCAATTTAAAAATCTTAAATTGACTTAAAATTTATGAAGCTACGAGATCTTTAGTGTAGGAACTACTCTAAAAACAGGTTTTTCGCAATATATCCGAATTTTTAAAAATTATTATATGATGTCTTTAAGATGATCTGCAGCGTGCTATCAATAAAGAAATTCTATTTCCCTAGAAATAAAAAAGGATATAAAATTTAAACAAGTACCAAAATATATACTCGTATATGTTATTCAAAGGAAGAGCATTCGAAATAATGGTTTTTCCGTCCGCCTTTCTTTCGGAAAAACGAAAAAAGAAAAAAACAATCTCATGAATTTGATTTTCAGTACAAAAGTTATATTACTTTTTACCATTTTTTACATATTTTACAGGTCATCGAGAAACGTATTTTAACTCGCAAACAGGAGGAATCGCAGAAAACTGAAACTGCTGGCAATGAATTTAGTAAACGTAAAATGGCCTTTTTGGACACTCTCCTATCATCTACCATAGATGGTCGCCCTCTAAACACCCAAGAAATCTATGAAGAAGTATCAACATTTATTTTTGAAGGTCATGATACCACTACCTCAGGTGTAACATTTGCTGTCTACTTACTCTCCAGACATTTGGAGGTGCAGCAAAAAGTTTATGAGGAACAGCAAAGAATAATGGGTGGCAATATGAAAAGAGATGCTACATTCCATGAATTGGCTGAAATGAAATATCTGGATTTAGTTTTAAAAGAAGCGCAACGTTTATATCCCAGTGTGCCCATGATAGGTCGGTTTACGGAAAAGGATTATAATATAAGTAAGTTGATTTTAATTAAGAGAGAGAGAAAGTTATACAGATATCATTTTTTCTAATTTACAGATGGCAAACTAATACCCAAAAATACTTCGTTGAATATATTCATAATGGCTTTGGGCTACAACGACAAATCCTTCCCCGATCCTTATCGCTTTAAACCAGAACGTTTTGATTTGTCGAATAAAAAAGAAAACCAAAATCCTTTCGAATATGTACCCTTTAGTGCTGGACCACGTAATTGTATAGGTCAGAAATTTGCCCAATTGGAAATTAAAACCGTGGTCTCAAAGATTATGCGTAATTTTGAAATTTTACCTGCCCTTGACGAATTGGCTTCTAAGGATGGTTATGTGACCACCTTCTTTGGTCCACATAAGCTTAAAAAGCCTCAACATAAATACGAACCCATATTGTCGGCAGTATTGACTTTGAAATCAGAAAATGGTGTACATTTAATTTTAAAGGAACGATTGTAATAATAGATTTTTATTTAAAATAAGTTTTATGAATTCGTTTTTTAATATAAAGCTAGAAATTTAAACTTTAACTAAAACAGCTCCAACTTCAGCTTCAATCAGAAATTGTGAAGGATCCACAGTTTGTCTAAAAGGTAAAGAAAAGTAAAATTATAAAAATGAAATTATTTTTCGAAAGAAATTTTCTACTAACCCATCACTATTTTTTGATTGTACAGAAGTAGTTATAATTTCTGCTTTTGAACCCATATTATAATGCGAATTAACATTAATGGTCTGATCTTTTTTACTTAAATTCAAAACCACCACATACATATCACTGCCGGCCTTTTGGCGAGAATAGATAATAATATTATCGGATATGGCTTTGATTTGCAGATCACCATCTTGCATAGAGGGTTCTTTGCGCAATTTAATGAGTTTTTTGAAAATTTGCAAATGAGATTGAGGAGCTCTTAATTGGGCCAAGGCATTATTTGATTGATAGTCATCGGCCACTGGAAGCCAAGTGTGATCACCAGTGGTGAAACCTAAACAATTAATACATTGATTGATATCTTTGATTTTAAAAGAAATTTTTATTTTTTCTTACCAGCCAAATTCGAAGCATCCCATTGATAAGGAGTTCTGGCGGGATCTCTGGAATAACCATAATAAGTTTGAGGATTAGCATTACAAGCTTGAGGATCAACGGAGTCTTCCCAAGAAATATAAACGTCATGCATAGCTAGTTCTTCACCCTAATTTCAATATAAAGCAAATAGTACTAATTTTGTAAAACTCTTATACTTTTCTAACTTTTATACTCACATTATAAGTTACAGCATTGCCCGGCAAAGTTTGTAATAAAATGTTAAACAAATCGGCTCGATTGATACCTAAACGTGAAGCCAAACGTTTATTGTCATGATTTCCCAACACCCAATTGGCGTGAACATCCTTGGGCATAGCATTCAGCCATTTGGTAATATGACCTACAATATCCTCAGCCGAAGTGTCATTGAAAACATTGGAAAGAAAATCAAAGTTAAATGGAACATGTGAGCCATTACGTGTACCATCACCATAGAAACGTAAAATATTCTCAAAACTAGTATAAGCCTCGGTCAATAGAATTCTGGTATCACCACCATGTTCCTTCTTAAACTCATCTGCCAAAGCACGCCACTGATAGGCCATATCAAAAGTCTCTGGCTGATCATTAGTATAAATATGCTGCAAATGACAGTAATCATCTGGATCGGGACAAGAGGCCACATTATCAATGACCGGCTCATCGGGATACATATTGTTCTTATCCATTTCTTTTTCAAATAGGAAAGGCACAGCATCAATACGAAAACCGGCAATACCTTTGGCCAACCAAAAACGCATAACATTTTTCATTTCCTCAACCAATTTGGGGTTACGATAATTTAAATCGGGCTGTTTGATGGCAAATTGATGCAAATAATATTGTTGTCTCTGTTCATTCCATTCCCAGGCGCTATAACGAAAAGCACTTAGCCAATTACTGGGCGGTTCACGTTCACCAGTGGTCTCATTGATACGACCATTGTGCCACACATAGAAATCTCGATAATCGGGATCATTATTTACCGATTTTTTGAACCATTCATTTTCATCACTTGAGTGATTGGGAACAAAATCTAAAATAATCTTAATACCCACTTCTTTGGCCTTTTTGATCATATTTTCGAAATCTTCCATGGTACCGTATTCGGGATGAATTTGATAGAAATCGGATATGTCATAACCGAAATCAGCCATCGGTGATTTGAAGATGGGCGAAAGCCAGGCAGCCGTGAAACCGATATCTTTGAGGTATTGAAGTTTTTCGGTGACACCTAAGGAAATTAACATTTTATAATTAGTCGAATAAATTTGATGATTTTATTATAGTTAATCGATTAAAATTTATTCGGCTTTCCTTAACCATATATGTTTTTAATCATTTAATTTTTGAGGCTTTAATTTTCAAAAGTATTTTTTATCGAAAATTCTATTAAAATTGGTTCGGTTTCCATCAGAAATATAGGTATTTAGTTGTTTTACTTTTGTCGCAAACTTCAAAATTATATTCTGAATAAATTTATTCCGTTTGCCGAGTAGATTTGATTGGTTATTTCATTGTTATTTATATTTTTTTTATTTTTTATTTATTTATTTTTTTAATAAATTTTTATTTAAATTATCGAAAAGGAATTATTCAGACAAATTTACTTGATTTAGCAAATGATTTTGATCGGTTATTCGATTAAACTTTTTGGTTAGTCTTTAATTGAAATGAAACTAAAAATTTAAATTTTTAATTGTATAATCAATTTATAATTTCATTTATTTCAATATAATTGTTATTTAAACAGTTCGAATAATCGGCTATTCGAATAATTTTAGTCAGTTGTAATCGATAATAAAAAATTAATTGATTAACTACATAATTTTAATCAGTTACTCGAATTATTTGTTTTTGTTTAGTATTAAAAATTAAGTACAACTATTTTTTAAAGAGTTCGAATAATCGGTTAATCGTATAATTTTAATCGATTATAATCGGTAATATTTTATTATTGTTATATTTTTATTTTTTAATTTTAATAAGTGTCGAAAAAAAGTTTTACAGAACAATTTACTTGATTAACCAAGTAATTTTAATCGATTATTCGATTTAAATTTTTAGTCTAGTTACTTGAATATAACTATTATTTAAAGAATTCGAATAAAATTAATTATTTATATTCGAATTTATTCGAATATAATATTTATTCGAATAATCAATCACTTATTAGAATAATCGTTTATTCGAATAATCAGTTATTCAAATAATTTGAATCGATTATTCGAAAAATTTTTATCGGGTTTCCTATTTGTTATGATTTTGAATTGAGATCAAAATTTTTGCAAAATACAATAAAATATTTTCATCCAATAATTCTATCCTATTCGTTAGTCGAATAATGTTAATCGATTAATCACTATTTTTGCAAATTTGACATTTTTTGATCATTAATTTTGAAGAAGTAATTAAATTTATGGAAAGAATCTAAAAATTTTATTCTGTTATTCGAATAATTTTAATCGGCAATACAAATAATTGTTATTGGGTTTTTGTCTTTAGTTTGATTTTTCAATTATAAGATAAACAAATAAAATATTTTCTTGCAATAGTTGTATTCGATACGTTATTCGAATGATTTTAGACGATTAATCTATCTTTTTGTTAAGTTTTTTATTTTTTGATCGTTAGTTTTTAAGAGGCAAATACGTTTTTGGAGAAAAGCTTAAACATCTTATTCGGTAATTCAAATAATTTTAAACGGTTAAACGTTTTTTCTGGACCGTATAATTTTAAGATCAAAAATATTATAAATCGGATTGAAAGTAGAAATTTCGAAAAATTGTATCCGATTAAAACACTAAATTTTTACATCTACTTGTATTCGATTAAAAGTATAATTTTATTCGATTTTGTTAAGTTTTCAGTTAAATTAGTTTAGATATGTTAAAACTCAGTGAACTGTTTGGATTAAATTGTTTAGTTCGTTTATTCGAATATTTTTAAAAGGTTTTTCAATTTTTTCTTATATGTTTTTTCAGTTCAATAAGTTTGAAAATCTGCAATTTAAATGTTTTGGAAAAAATCAAAAATTTTTATCGGAAATTTTTTTATGTTACGATAATTTTATAGAACTTTGTTACAAATTTTTGTAACAAAACTAGGAATTTTAATAATTAATAAATTTTTAAATTTTAAAATATCGAATTTTAATCAAATAAATGAAATTTCATTTAAAATATAACTACGAGTTAATCGATTTTTAATTAGAGAACTGTATTCGAATATATTTATTCCTTCGCAAAGGTAATTTTATTTGATTAAAGGAATTCTTTTCTTAGAGTATTACTATTTTTAAAAAATCTAAAATAATAGAATTATTCAAATATTCGTAGCAACAATTATCCGGTTAATTTTATTTGGTTATCCGAATAATCTTTATTCGGTTAATTATTTTTTTCAGAAAAGCCGATGAAATTCCATTGAGGATTATGTAATTATTCAAATAATTAAATGATTTTTACAATTAATTTGTTTAATTTTACAGTAAATTTGATATATTTTAAATTATACAAGCTAGAATTCATTCGAAAAATATCAACCGTTTTCTCACTTAATTTTAGAATGTAGAATTAGAATTTTTTAAGAAATAATTTGAAGCAAAATTTTTCAAAAATTTTAAATTTAATAAGTTTTTTTGATCGAAATTATCTGCTTAGTTAGTATTAAAAGTTTTTTATTTGAATAATTGTATTCGTTTACCTAAATAATTTTAATTGATTATTCGTTTACTTTAGTTTAAAATCATTTTTTTTTTTACTTTTCCTCACTTTTCTATGATTTTACTTACCATTCAAATCACCAATACCATCGCCATTACTATCCCGAAATGAACGCGGATAGATTTGATAAAAATTGCCATTCTCCCACCAATCCTTGGATAAACTACCGGCCACTAGCGAAATTAATAATAAAAATTTTCCCAATAACTCCATTTTTTTGATTTATTTATTTTTTTAACTTTATTTTTTTACAATTTTAAATCATACGCTGCTCCATTAAATTTCGAAACAAATTCTAAATTAAAACTATTATTTTCTCCCTGAAAAATACTTGCTTTTATAAGCGCATGAAAACTTAAAAAAAAAAAAAATCTTATAAAATTTTTGTTGTTGCTATTCAAACGTTATCGTTAAGGTAACAATTGTTTTGTCAACATCAAAAAAAAAAAAAAAAAAAAATAGAGAAGATAAATTTTGCAATTTCCTAAATTTTCTAACACATACTTATAAAACCAAAGCACTAAATAAGTGACACTTTACTCATGCATAACAAATTTCTGATTCCCATTCAGGGGTGTATTAAATATATACTCGTAGTTTTGTTTTTGTAAAAGTGATTTTTCTAGTGTGGATTCTCTCTGATCTTATCGGGTTTTGATATTAGTTAAGTGTTTGTTTATATGTTTTTCAAGTATGTATTTTAGTTTACAGTGATTTTCTTTTTACCAAGTATCTTTCGTATGAATTTTAATTATCTTAAATAAATACTAAAATTTTATTAAATTTAAGTGTCTCTATATTTGATTGAATCAATCAACCAATATCAGAATTATTCATTGTTTGATTTAAATTAACACATTGGTTGTGATGATTAAGTAGAATGTTATAAAATTTGTTGTGCAAGGGTTTGTCACTTTATAAATTTGTTCGCAAGTTTAATTTTTTCAACAGATTTTTATTTAAATAAAATCAAAATCGCCTTTGTTCAAAAATAAAAAGAATGTAGAGGAAAAAGCTCATGTTAAAGAATCTAAAATTTTGTACTTATAATCAGTAAAAAATGGTGTGGTATGTAGAGCAGAAAAGACAATAATTTATAATTATAATCAATCAATTTTTGTCTGAAAGCTGTATAAAATTACATATGATTTTTTCTGATAATTTTAGAATAAATTGTGATTTCTGAGTTGCCACTTCCTTTTATGTTCATAGAATTTTCGATGATAATAGTTGTATTTTTCCCATCCGGCGCAACAAATAAGGAAATATATTTCTTTATGCACTTTGTGTATAAACAGTGAGTTGTTTATTTGCATTTGAAGATAAATGAAAATCGGATGGCCTGTTGTTATTTTTTTTTTCCAAATTACAAATGAGAATGTACAGGAGCTCGTAAGACGATTTATTGAAATCGATTTGCCAAAGGTTCTAAAAGTTTTACAATTGAAAATTGTCGAATACAGTCCAAAAATATAAAAAACACGTACTTTTAAGTATTTTTCGACTGTTTGGAGACCACAATCACGTAAGCCGTGAACTTTCACAGATATGTCAAGATTTTTTAAAAATTTTTGTTGAAGAAATCAAGCAATTTTCTGAAAAAGAGTTAATATTTTATAATACCCCAACTACCTATGGTGGTGTGGGGTATAAACATGCTCCAGATATCGTTTTAAAAACAATTTTATTACCTTTAATTATAGACCTGAATGAACGTTGTATTGTATATATTTTAGACGATATTCGTATTTTTACAGAGACAATTTGTTATTTTCGAAGTATTGTATTTGCATTATCAGTGTTAATGTTAATATTCTTAAATTTGGATAACTTTTGGAAGCAATTGGTAAGTTCTCTGTTTGATTATAGAAGAAACAAAATATATTGAAATAAATATTTCGTATTTATTATATTTTTTGTAATAATTCATAAACTATTGCGAGCCCCAACATGTCATTTACCAAGGGTATAGAAAATATTTTCACCATTATAATAGATTTTTAAAATTTTTAAAAATACCATTTTTTGATTGAGAAAAAAGTCATATTGTACGTCATATTAAAGTAAAATTTGATACCCTTATATGGCAACTTAATGAATGTTATAACATGAATACATTGAAAGAAATTTGTAATTTTGGGTAATAAACTTTGTTCATTTTTTTTTAGCTATTTTGCACTTTCAAATTGCTATGTCTCCCTTAATAAAATTATTTGAAATTTTGTGCCAGTCTTAGTTTTGATGAGTATAATGATTGTAACAAATAGCACACAAATATTTTTTTCATTAAATGCTGCTAAAATTTTATATTTTGTTGTTTATATGTAATTATTTGAAAACTTTTTACATGCATACATATACTTTAGCTTTTTAATTAACAACACTTATATTTTTGTTTATATTTTTATTTAATAAATACTTTGCAAAGAAGATTTTTCGTATAGTTTTTTGTTCGTTTTAAGAAGAAACTAATTTAAAAATTTGAAAATACCACAAGAATAAAGTTTAAGAAATAAATATTTATGAAAAAATAAAAAAAAAAAAAAATTAATAAAATTTTATAATATAGTAATAAACAAATTAAGACAAAGTTTTGAACTACTAAGGGAAAGTAAAATAACAATTGAAGTGAAAAAGAAAGAAATTATGGAATAAAACAATGTACCTCACAATAGATTACTTGTGGTGAATAAGGTAACTAGTTTCTGTGGTAAAAATTAAACAAAAGTTTAAAGCAATTTAGTGAAATTTTCTTTTTTAGTGTCATGGAGAGAATGACTGGAGTTTCATCTTAATGTGTCCTTTTTAAAATTCATCTAAAAATAAATTCAAACTTGTTTTTTTTAATGCAACTTTTTATTTCAGAATTTACTGTTGGCATATTTATTTTTATTAATCTTTAATTATTTTGAATTAAACGCAAAACATAGCCTACATAACCTTGGGCCACAAAATTATCAGAATCCACAAGTTGTCTAAAAAGAAAAATAATATAAGAAATAAATTGAAATGTAGAAATAAATAATAAGAAAAGTAATTGAAACAAATAAACTTACCCTGGTTGTAAGCTTGAGTGCAGAGAACTGACTGAAACCTCAACCTGAGAGCCAACCTTATCGGAATAAAGACTTAAATCCAAAACTTCATCGGAATCACCAATATTCAAAACAACCATAAAGGTATCTGCCGAGACATCATCAGCTGAAGGTGGAGCTCTAAGGAAATAAAAAAATCCAATTAAAAGAAAATAAAAATAAAAAAAGAAATAAAAACATAACTATAAATTTAATTTAAAGTTCTTACCTTTCGTATATTAAAACTTCTCCTTTTACTACAGGCTCAATCGAACGGCCACTAAAGGCTGGTTCTTCTTTCCTTAATTGTGTGACATATTTAAAGATCTTCAAATGACTGTTATCGGCCAATAATTGTTGTTGTACATTTTCCTGTTCATAGCCGGAACCCACAGGAAGCCAAGTTTTATCAGCAGAACTAAAGCCAGCATTTTTGGAAGAATCCCAACGGAAGGGAGTTCTGGCGGGATCACGAGTATATTTTTGATAAGTTTCGCGACCAGCATTACAACCTTGAGGATCTACGGTATCCTCCCAAGAGACCTCAACATCCTCGGCGCCATATTCTTCACCCTTTTTTCAAACACAAACAAAAGGAAATTCATTAAATTTTTTATTAAAATATTATTTTTAAAAAACTTACATTATAGGTCACTGCTATACCTGGCAAGGTCTGCAAAAATATATTTATCAAATCCTTGCGCTCTGTACCCAAACGCGATGCCAATCTGCGATTGTCATGATTACCCAAAACCCAATTGGCATAAGTACCCTCGGGCATATTATCCAACCAATGTTTGACATAGTATTTATAATCCTCGGCCTTACTGTTCTTAGTCAAGCCAGATAACATTTCAAAATTGAACGGTACATGAGAACCATTGCGTACGCCATTGCCATACAAAAGCATAAGATTTTCAAAACTAGTATAGGCTTCTGTTAACAAGATCTTAGTGGAAGCATTATGTTCTTTTTTCCAGTTCTCTATAACCTCACGCCATTGATAAACCATTTCTATGGATTCGGGCAAGGAGTTGGTATGGGGATGTTTTAAGTGGCACCAGTCGGTAGGATCGGGACAGGCATTGGACTCATCTACGGGTTCATCTGGATAGGTGCCCGTTTTAGGATCAATTTCACTTTCAAATAAGAAAGGCACAGCGTCAATGCGAAAACCATCAATTCCACGATCCAGCCAGTAAACCAAAATATTTTTCATGGCCTGGACAACAGCAGGATTTCGGTAATTCAAATCAGGCTGTTTCACACCAAATTGATGTAAATAGTATTGTTGTCTTTGGTCGTTCCATTCCCAGGCTGAGTATTTGAATTGAGACAACCAATTACTGGGAGGATCACGTTTTCCTGTAATAGGATTTAAAACACCATCGTGCCATACATAGAAATCACGGTATACGGAATCATTGGCTACTGATTTAATAAACCATTCATGTTCATCACTCGTATGATTGGGTACAAAATCTAAAATCAAACCCAAACCCACTTGGTGGGCTTTCTCCACCAAAGTCAATAAATCTTCAACCGAACCATATTCGCCTTGTATTTGATAATAATCGGAAATATCATAACCAAAATCGGCCATGGGTGATTTCATAATGGGTGACAACCAAACACCATCCATACCCAAATCCTTTAGATATTGAATTTTCTCAGCCACACCTAAATAATTTCCAAATACACAAATATGTTTCCTTAATAAATTAAGAAAAAAAAAAAAACAAAAACTTACCAATTAAGTCTCCTATGCCGTCACCATTGCTATCCTTAAAGGATCTAGGATAGACTTGATAGAAATTGCCATTTTCCCACCAATCCCTGGCAGTAGCTTGCAAAGCTAAGCCCACTATCAAGAGGGTTATAAACTTAAACATTTTTGTTTTTTGCTTTCGGAATAAACAAGTTCAGTATTGAAACTGTCTTAATCTTTTCTCTTTTGAGGGGTTTATATAGTCCGTTTTCATAGACTCAATCCTCTTAAAATGTTTTTCTATTCATTTGCTAAACAAGCTGTTTCAATATTTTATTGTAACCACAAGAAACTTTGTTTGCATATCATCATTAAATATTAGTCAATATGTATTAGTTTTGGAGACGATCTAGATAAATATTTGTTATGGAATTAACAAATTAGTTTGTTTAAACTAGACTAGTTAAGATGACTTAGTAATTTATAAGAAAATACATATATTTTAAATTGAAAGATTTAATTTTATAATTTTAATTTTACTTGACTGACTGTAAGCATCGGGTCACTAGAAAATTAGATGTAACTAGCTTTTCCCGATGCGCTTCGCGAAACCCATTTGATGCGATAACTAATATTTACTACTACTCCCCATAAACCTATCCGCCATATTCAAAATTTGATATGGAAATTACTTCTGGAAATTACGTCTTAAAAACTTTTAAGACTTTCAATATAATAATATTTTAGATATGCGAAAATTAATATTTTCTTTGTATGGGAACTACGTCACTCCCTGGATCTATCCATTCTATTTTCATTTTATCAATGCGATATTATAAGCTAGATGTCCGCACGAAATTTGAGGGCTTTCATCATAATAGTTCCTTAGATATACCATAATAAATATTTGCTTTGTATGGGTTTAGGGACGCTGTGAAAATTTTAAGCAATTCGGTTCAGCCGTTTGAGAGTTTTAAAAAAGTGAGCGCAAAATGTGGGCATAATATCCGATCAAGATCCAACATAACCTATAAAATTCTCAAGTATAAGCACTATCTGTGTGCAAAATTTCATTTTAATGGCTTGCATGAAAAATTGAAAAAATTGATTTTTTTTTCTAAGTAGGCTTAAAATGTAAAACCTATAACCATCTCCGGTACTGGTACAACCTGTATGTTAAATTTTGTGAAAATAGGTTTAGGTTTTTTTAGGTTTCGTGAAAATCGATTCAGACGTGGTTGATACACAAACAAACAAACTTGCACTTCATTTTTAGTCAGTTTAAACTTTAATTAACATTTCACCTGGAAACTTTTTATTCTACCTACCTCAGGTAATCTATCAGTTACAGAATAATTGATCAGCTTTCATGGTGCTTTTTATACCTACCATCCAAAAAGATGAGCTTGTCATTCAGTTTATACCATATCATATATATATATATATATATATATATATATACGGCGGACATCAATATTTTTTGGCGGCATTTAACCTAGGGGGATTTGCGGTTTGTTTCGTATGGAAAATGGGCAAAATCGATTCAAAAACAAAAAAGTTATTTGCAAAAAAAAGAAAATATTGGTGTCGCCGTAACTGCCGTAAATATATTTTTGCCAATATCTTCCATACAAAGTAAATATTAAAAATCACAGATTTTATGATTTATTACAGCGAAAGTCTTTAGATTTTATGGAAAAATTTTCATATCAAGTTCCATAATTAACGCATATCTAGTGAACAATGTTGCCAGAAGCTGAGAATAAAACAATCTAAATTGAGCTTAAAAAAGGTTAAATAAGGCTAAATGCCCCAAAAAATAAAGCCAGAAGAAAGCTAAATTGTTTTTTTTTTTTTAATTTAAAAACAGATTTTTTATCGTTATTATTTTGATACTTTTTGATACTTTTAAAAGATATTGCAATAAACTTGTAAATAAAACATAGAACGGCTACCAGTAAAATGATAAAATGAAGATTAAGCATTTCCATATTTTTGGGTGATTTTTTTTTTTTTTTTAATTATGTTCTTAATTTTATATAATTATATTATAATAAGTCCATAAAATTATATAAGTCCATAAAATTATCTTTTATTTTTGATTTGGAAAATGAAGTGCTGCAGATGATTTTTTTTTTTTTTTTTGATATAAACAATCATGATTTTTTTTTTTTTTTTGCGAATAAATATTCAAAAATGCTTAAATGTCTGATTTTGTAAAAATAAAGAAAGAAATAAGAAATTATTATCTTCGTTATTGAAATACTAACATATTAGCCTTTTTAAGGTTATTTTAAAGATCAAAAAAGGCTAAAAAAGGCTAGAAGCTAAAAACAAAATAAAAAGAAAGGCTTCTTCATATTCACTAAATACTTATGTTCTCGGTAAAACTAATAAAATTTATCCAACTTTTGATGAAAAAAATCAAAACCGTGTTTTCTTGCGGTTTGAAATTATTTAAAAAAAATCTAAAAAAAACGATAAAGTATGTTAATTTATCTTTTATTGTATCATTTATATAAATCGTACACACCGTGTAATGGCCTTATTATGGGCACGCCCATAATGATGTAAAAAACTGAAAACAGATTCGTGTTTATCACATCAAAATCCATATATGTAGTCTAAATATTCGGCTTTAGGGAAGGATTTTTTTGTCCACCAGTGTTATTGTTTTGTATTTTGGATATATAAAAGTATGCTCCACTTTACCCCATTCTCCCCTATAATTTAAAGTGGAAACGAGCCAGGGTCTGATAAATTGTCAGCGATTTAATATTATAATAATATATATTTATTTTACTGTCTGTAATCATCGGGTCACTCAAAACTAACATGTATTTACAGTTACTTTATTCCTTCTAAGTAATCTAAAGTGTACTTAAAAATGCTCAACAACATTAAATCTTAAAATTGTTAATATTAAAATAAAAAAAATATTAATTGAATATCCATACTTGTTTGTTATTTAGTGAGATATTAAAACAGTTGTTTCAATATTTTCCTTTACAAAGTACTTTAAACATTAAGAAACAATTCAAAAATAAACTGTCAACTTTTTAATATTGACGTGATCGAGTGATAGGTGATCCAAATAAATCAATATTTAATTTATAAAAATACAAAATAATAAATAAATATTTGTTAAAAATGGTTAACAAGTTATTACATATTGTAACTAAGTAACTGACCAGGAAATATGAATTAATACTGGGATGATATGAGTGACCGCAGTTTTTTCACAATGTTTTTTGCTCTGGGGCCTTTTTTATGAAAACAAACAATTTTTCGTTTTGATATCGTTCATCGCAATGATTTTTTTGTGTATTAGATTTAATTTTAAAATAAAAAATTTCATCAAACTATTTCATTCCAACATATTTTAAACCATTATAAATATGCAAATGTGAATGATATAGAAAAATTCCTAAAAAAATATTCATTCTCCTAGGCCATGATGTTCACGTGTTATTAATTATAATTACAAAAAAAATTTGAAATTTAATTATGCATTAAATTGTCTAATAAAATTTAATCAGCTGTTGTTTGAATTTTTCATTGTCAATGAACTACAATAACTTTTTAGCTCTAGTACTCCCTGTAAATAATATTACATATTTACAAATATTTAACTTTGCAAACATTTTACTACAATGACACTCCAAATCGAGTAGACCTAAGCAATTGAAAATTTTTCCAAACAAGTTCAAGTATTTAACACATATCTGGTTATCCAGCTAAACAATTCATCAGTCTGTAACACAATGCAGAGCAGTGTAATAGTTTATTTGACCACCTATTTGGCAATTGCCTTAGGTTGTCAGGCTGTAGTAAAGACTCCAGAAAGTGAATGGTGGGAAAATGCTTCCCTTTATCAAATCTATCCAAGATCCTTTCAAGATAGCGATGGTGATGGTGTAGGCGATTTAAAGGGTATTGCTTCACGTCTAGAGTACCTAAAAGATATAGGCATTTCAGCTACGTGGTTGTCGCCAATATTTGAATCCCCCATGGCAGATTTTGGTTATGACATATCGAATTTTACCCGCGTTGATCCTTTATTTGGCACCTTAGATGATTTCGATGTAATGATAGAGAGAGCTAAACAATTGGGCGTTAAGATTTTGTTAGATTTTGTGCCCAATCACTCTTCCGATCAGAGTGAATGGTTTAAGAAATCTGTCAAAAGAGAAGAGGGATTTGAGGACTTTTATATGTGGCATGATGGTAAAGTAGATCCAACTGATTCTTCAAAAAAATTGCCGCCAAGTAATTGGGTAAGATTTCTTACTTTCCTTACGAAAGAAAATATGATATTATATTTTTCTTTTATATAGAATTCCATTTTTGGTGGTCCCATGTGGACCTGGAACGAAGAGCGCGGTCAATATTACATGCATCAGTTTTTGGACAAGCAACCCGATTTTAATTATTCAAATCCTGTGGTACGTCAACATATGCTTAAAGTTTTGGAGTATTGGTTGGAACGTGGTGTAGATGGTTTTCGCATTGATGCTGTGCCTCATATCTTTGAGAAACGTAATGATGATGGCTCTTTCCCGGATGAAGATATAAGTGGTGTTTCCTCGGATCCTACTAGTTATGATTATTATACCCATAAATATACTAAGGATCAGTATCCTACGATTGAATTGCTGTATGAGTGGCGAGCATTTTTGGATGATTTTCGCGCAAAAAATGGTGGTGATAGTAGGTGAGTTTTGAAAAGCTTAAATTTTAAAGTTATATCTGTGAGCTTTTTTGATATATTTTTTCAGTTCAAGCTTAAAGCATTTACATAATGGAACATATAGAAAAAGTAGAAAAAGCTTGATATAAAATGTCACGTTATTTACTTGTAGACGATATTGGAAAGCGTTTTTTAAACCAAAAACTGAAATTTATAAAAAGCCTTTTTTGCATAAAGTTCAGAAAATTCCTTAACAAAGAAAAAGCTTTTTAATATAGGAAAATACTAAAAAGTTTAAAGAAGCGCAAAAACTTTCTTCTACGAAAAAGCCTTCAAAAAAAGGTAAAAGTCTTTAACTAACAAAGCTTTAGTAGCTTTTCCTAAAAAATCTTAATTAGCTTTTCCTAAAGAAGCGTTTTCTATAAAATATTTTTTGAAAAAACTTATTTAAAAACTCAGACAAATTGTTTATTTAAAAAGATCAAAAAAGCATTTTCTTTAAAAAACGTGTCAGTTTAAAGCAAAGAAAAAAAAGTAAAGAAAAGTTTCGTTTACTTTAACTTAAAAATATACTATTTTACTTTTGAAAACTATGAACAACTTTTTCAAAAAAATATACTTTTTTTAACTTATATTCACTTAAAAAAAAGCCTTTCAAAAAATGTTTGAAAATTTCACAAATAATTTTGTTAAAAAACCTCAAAAATTACTTTTTCAGAAAAAGCTCAGAAAACACATTCCCAACGATCTGAGCTTACTTTTTATTATTGCCATCTATATTTCTTTATTTTCAGAATCCTCTTAACTGAATCCTATTCCCCCATTGACTTTTTAAGTTTAGCTTACAGCAATGATACCCATAAAGGTGCCCAAATACCCATGAATTTTAATCTAATGCAATTAACTGGTTCCTCAACAGCCAAGGATGTTGAAACTCTGGCCAATGCTTGGATGGATACCATGTGGAAAAATCATCAAATTGCCAATTGGGTTGTGGGTAATCATGACAGCAGTAGAGTAGCCAATCGCATTGGCAGCAATAAAGTCGATTTACTAAATATCATAGTACACAGTTTGCCTGGTACATCCATTACTTACTATGGTGAGGAGTTAGGCATGACCGATGCTGTTACCGAATGTACACCCGATTCTTGTGAAGATCGTGATCCCGAAAGATCTCCCATGCAATGGGATTCAACAACAAATGCTGGTTTCTCACAGGCTACCAAAACCTGGCTACCCTTATCGCAAGATTATCAATTTTATAATGTTGAGAATGAATCAAAAATTGGACGCAGTACTTTACAAATATTCAAGGGTTTACAAGAACTCAAGAAAACTTCAGCTTTTAAAAATGCGAAAGGAGAGGGTGGCTTTTCCTATAAAGCTATAACAGAGCAAATATTTCAAATTGTAAGAGCTGTACCGGATCAGGAAGAATATATTATTTTGGTTAATATGGGTGATAAATTGGAATATGTAGAGAATTTGAGTGCAAAAACCTATGAATATATTTTAATGAATACTTATTCTCCTCATATTAAGGGGTAAGTAGATAATGAATGATATTAAGTTCTTTGAAGTACAAAATAATTGTGTGTGTGTCTGTTTTTTTTTTTCAATTGTAGTGAAAAGGCTGATTTAAGTGAGCGTTTGTATTTGTTGCCTAATGAGGCGGTGGTTTTGAAATGGGTAGCATAAATGAGGAAAACGAATTGTGAATAATATTTTTTGTTCTTTATGATTTTAAGTAATGAGATTTCTTTTTAATAAAACTGTTGGCATATTATATAGCATTTATATAGTCTAAAATTTTATTTAATTGCATATGTTATATAATTCAAAATAAACTCTTGTTATATTATATATAAACTCAAGTTATTTTCTATATCGTTATATACTGATAAATTTTCTTTAGTCATAGGTCATTAGTGATAAAATAATACTTATCATATTACACGTATTATTATTTTATTATTACAAAAAAAAGTTATAGTATTTTGGTTTGAACTGGTCTTAATATTAGGTATCTATATATTCAAAAACAGGGGTTCTCATAAATTTGTTGTTGATAAATTTACCTTTTATTCTCAAACCTTTGGCATTTAAATTTGATTTTATATCATCCTCAATTTTAAATCAAGTTTACGTATCTAAAAATATATAAAATGCAAAAATTGAGATTAAAGTACTGTCAGTCACACTGTCCTGTTTCCCATTTAGAATTAAGAATAGGTCACAATTTTAAAGGTAATTTATTAAAAATGGAATGTTTCTACCAAAGTTTGAATAACGATAATTGATTTTATTTCTCATAAATACTCCATTTTAAATTGACTTTAAAATTTCTAAAATACTGTAGCAATTAAATAGCTTTCTGAGTCTAGAAAAGTCAATATAATATGACATACGTAAGCCTTGTGGAAAGAGAAATCATAGTAGCAAATATAGTGGGGATCGTCCATCAACACCCGTTGTAAAGCTCGATCCACATAATTTGAAAGTCGAATATAAATAAAATCTTGCTTACTTTTGATCCCAATATGAATTGGTCAAATTATTGAAAATTTTATTACATTTAAAGATTTTTTGTAAGAACATAAATAGAAATAAATATGTATTATTGTCTTTTAAATGCAAAATAATCTTTAAATTGCATCTTTAAATAAATGTTCTTCGCGATCCCTGCAAAATGTTTATATGAACCCCTTGTTCTAAAATAAAAATATTAGGCTTTATCAAGTCTCAAATGGATACAATCTTAAGTCTTTATATAATCCCAAAAAACTTTAATCTTTGGTCTTTATATAACCTCAAATAATATTAGACCCCATAAAGTATATGCAATATACGATAGGAGTCGGGACATATCACCTAGGGGATGTTTTGCATGAATAGGGAAAATAATTATATTAATATTGTATAATTTTTTAAAAATTATTTAAATATTGCTATGTCAAAATCAATAAACTTTATATACATATCATTACAAAAGCAATATCTTTATCTTTAATATGAAGATAGAACTAAAGTTTTACCTTGTTTAATTACGATTTTTAAAACGTCATATTTTTAGATCGAAAAATTCCCTGAGTCTAAAAGTTAATGATTTGAGAAACACTCTCAATAGGGAATATATTTAGGTTTCAACGAAACCAAAATGGATAAGACATCCCGAATGCTGATGAAGTGTGTAGCGGCACAGAAAATAAGTATTCCATTCTGCTGGTGTTTAATTATAGTCAACAAACTCTGCTTTGGTACTGCCAAACAGATACAACAAGGCAATTTACGATTGTAAACTTGTTTATGGTCCTTCGAACCGGATACCACGCCTATAACAGAGTCTACGACGCTAGATTCAATATCTCTTTTACTTGTCCCAAATGCATGGTTCTACTCACTAAGTCCCTCAAAATTACATCCAGTGGAAGGCGGATAAAAAGGCAATTTACGATTGAAAGCTTGTTTACAATATCTGTAGTAAATTTCAACGAAATTGGAAATTTCAGACCCGAATATGGCTGTTTTCTTTTTTTTTTTTTGACGTTTTGATGTGGAATTACCCAATTAGTTTATTTGTTAAAGTAATTATGAAGAAAAGTTAAAAAATTTAATCGGAGAAATCGGATTTTGGGTTATTGATGAAATTTTGAATTTTTAGGGAATTTCGTATTTTTGGTGAAATTTCTATTCTTTGTGAAATTTCTTATTTTTGATGAAATTCTGAATTTTTGGTGAAATTTCTTATTTTTGGTGAAATTTCAGATTATTTGTGAAATATCGAATAATTGGTGAAATTTTGGGTTATTAATTAAATTTTGAATTTTAAATTTCAAAGAATTTAGATTTTCGGTGAAAATTTGGGTTTTTTTAATGAAATTTTGATTTATTGGCGAAATTTTTAATTTTTCGTGAAATTTTTGAAATATCGCATTAATAGTGAATATTATTGGTGAAACTTTGAGACTACGATACATCTTTGCAAATTCTTGATGAAATTTTAAATTTTTAGTGAAATTTTTAATGAAGTTTTGAATATTTGGTGAAATTTTTAAATTTTGTGAAATTTTTATTTTTGGTGAAATTTTGGGTTTTATATTTCATAGTTTTCAGATTTTTGGTGAAATTTTTTATATTTTATGAAATTTCGGTTTTTTGGTGCATATTTTTATGTAAATTTGAAGTTGTTAATGAAATTTTGCATTTTAAGTTTTTTCGTATTTTTGTGAAATTTCAGAATTTTTATAATTTGATAGAACTTCAATTATGAAGATCAAAATATCAAAAATCAATTCTTCTTGCCAAAATATTTTAATTTGGTTTTAATAGTGCTGCATATTCACTCTCTATTTAACTGAAGGATAAAATATGCAACATATTTCTAAAGTTTAAGATCAACACTATAAGAAAACACATCCGACCCATTTGCATTATTATTATTATTATTATTATTATTATTATTATTATTATTATTACTATTATTTATTTATTTATTCATTTTATTTTATTTTATTTTATTTTATTTTATTTTTTTGAGAACAAAATCCGAAGAAGGGCAAAGGGTAGAATAAAGGCAACATTTAAGCCAGAAAAAACGCCAATAGTTCTTTAAAAGATTAGATTTAATCACAAGACTTTACATAGCCTTAACTAGCTTCGATGGGACTTTATGAAAGTATCACAAATACCTCTATTGTAGCATGTACATTACAGGGTCCTATTGAAAAAAAGTCGAAAAATGACTCAAACGATGCGTATTAATGATACGATGACAGGTAAAATAATAAAAATTAATCTTTTGTTCCCTACCATAAGAAAAAAATCCCATAGAAAATGACGAATTTTTTGAGACCCATTTGGAGAAAAAAATCTAAACTTTTTTTTTTTACCAAATGTTGATATTCCTACATAAGAATCTCAAAAAAGAAATATCTCGGGACACTCTAACGTACTTTCAATATACTACTATCAGTTTTCTTTCGATATATCGGTATATAAGATAAAAATTCGCTTTATATCTTGACATATTATAACAACTTTATCCGCCATTATAATAACCAATAAAGCATTTTATTTATTATTGTAGAACCATATCACTGTAATGACTTGTATTATCGCTAACTAAATTAATCTTAACATATAAATTCAATTTAATTAATAACACCGTACAACAAAAATCAAATGTTTTCCTCACAAATGATAAGTTACATATAAATGTGAAAATATAGACTTAATATATGGGTATCAAATGAAAGAAGAGAATTTTGGCATTATATTGCACTACTTTTTGTTAAAATATTCCAAATAAAAGTTGATAAAAAAGTCCTTGGAATAATTAATCCTTTAATATCCTTGAAAATTTCCAACAAATAATTTCCAAAATAATAAAAACAAGAAAAAGATACTCTTATCCAGTTTTAAGTACCAAAGTTTTATGGTTTTATCATTTATTATTTTAATACATACAACAATTTGAAAATTATTCCTAAAAACAAAAGTACAAATTTAATTTTCAGTTTGATGAGACTTCGAGCATGCAAAAGTAATATAGCAATTTCTAAAGGCATTGTAATTAAATTTCAAGCAATTTTTACTTTAAATGTAGTATCACAACATTATTTGAAATTCTTTAAAACATATTTGAAAGCTTTTTAATTTTTAATCTGCGAAAGGACAGTAGGCTATGATTTTTACATTATATTTAACTTTGTTTTATGAATAACTAGCTTAACCCGGTGCGCTTCGCTGCACTGTTAAAATAAAATAAGTGTGAAAAAATACAAATATATATTTTTTTTTATGATTTAATTTATTTATTTACATACGTATTGTATTTCAACATGTTTTGTAAATATACACTTTTAACAAATATTTTCTATCTATAGGGCTTTAGCCAAGTTCTTTAGTTACGCGATGTTTAATATGTGCATCATATGGGGATATTGCTCACCCCGCGCCTACCCCCTTATTTTAATTTTCAAAGGTGTAGTTTATCATAAGAGTAACTCCTACCAAGTTTGAACATTCTCACTATAACAGTTCTTAAGATATACATTATTAAACATTGGCGTCCTATGGGGGGTACCACTCCCCTGCAGCTATCTTACTTCAATTTCATTACGCAAAATCTTACTTCATATTCATTACAAAAAATTCAAGAAAATGGGCGCAGCGGCTCTTAAGATATCCTATACTTAATCATTTCAGAAAAATCGGTTCAGTCCAACAGACAATCCAACAGACAAACAGACAAACATATTTCATTTTTACATATATAGATTAACATGAAAAAAGTTGTAATCAGTCAAACGCGACCACATAATACCCTAAACTGATATTCGGGTGAGTACCTTATACAGAAACTGTGAACATACTAGCTGTGAACATACTAGCTTTTCCCGGTGCGTTTCTCTTCAACTATTGATGCGATAACTAATATTTATTTTATAGGGGGCCTACTACTCACACTCCATCTATCAGCCCTATTTAAATTTTGATATGAAAAGTATTTATACATTTTAAGACTTTCACTTAATTACTTCTTTAGATATGCGAAAATAAATATTTATTTTATATAGGATCTATCCCTCCCCCCGGTCTTATCCATCGTATTTTCCCTTCATCAATGCAATATGATAAGAAAGTAGCTTAAACACAAAGTTTGAGGACTCTCACTATAATAGTTTTTTAGATATGCTATTAAGAGTATTTGCTTTGTATAGGAGTACCATTCAACCTGTTCTGATCGAAAAATAAATTATCATTTTTGAATTTAGGGATACATAATATGATGCAGTGAAAATTTTGAGAAAGTCGGTTCAGCCATTTAAGTGTTATAAAAGAGTGGGCATTGCATTCGATTAAGATTCAACCTAGATTATGATAATCTCCAGCGCAAGCACTATATGTGTGTCAAATTTCGTTAAGAGGTTTATTTATATTTAAACAAAAATTGTTTTTTTTTAAAGTAGGAGTAAAATGTGGGCGTGACATCAATCGAGATCTAACATAGCCTATAATCTGCTCCTGGTTTAATTATTAATTTGCATAATAAAAATATGTAAAAGAAAAAAATAATAAAAGAATTTTTCTCTTGTTTATAGGACATATTAAAATTTGCGTGCGAAAAGATAATAGAATTCGATTTTATCATACACTTTTCATAGTAAAAACATATTTTTACTTGGAATTTATTAAAGTTTTGGTATACTTTTATGTTTATTATATCCCACACCACCATAGATTGCTGCGGTATTATGCGTTTGTGCTGATGTTAGTAAAGCACAGAAAAAAAAATATCCAACACCCACCCTAAAGTATATCAATCGACTCAGAATCACTTTTTGAGTCGATCTAACGTCTGGCTGGCTGGATGGCTGGCTGGACGGCTGGCTGGCTGTCCATGTAAACCTATTGAAATTGGTAATGATCGGACCATTATTTCGCCTAGCCCCCCTACAAACGTCCTCTCGGAATAGGGGAATAGCAATATTTTAATGAAATTCGGTCTAAGGAAGTTTTGTATAAGTGTCAAACTTTGTGTCAAAATTCATGAATATCGGTCCAATTGACTATAGCTTCCACATAAAACCCCCTTCCGAAAATCACTTTAACCTGCATAAATCACATACAAATGTTAATATTAGGTTTATATTCGACACACGTAAGTTTTATATAAGTAGAAATTATAGTGACAAATTTTATGAGGTTCGCTCCATAATTTACCATAGCTCCCATATAAGTCCACTTTCGGGAATCACCCTAAAGTGCATAAATTCATAAAAATGTTAGTATTAACGTAATATTCTCTATTCGTATATTTTATTTTACACTTAGTATAAGTATTGGTTCACAATTGTCCACATGTCTAATATAAGACCCATCCACGAATTTTGATGAACATGCACAATAGTGTGAGCTATCATATGGTAGGTCTTGACCGACTATATTTTTCTTACTTGTTTATATTCTAGAATTGTGTAATTATTTTCACTTTTCTCCAGACTTACTCTATCAGATTGATGTGCCCTTGTTTCAAATTTGGTTATTAACTTTAAGACAATAAATATATAGTAATTTATTGTTCAGTTTAGCAGTTTTTTCAATTTTATTATAGATTTCGCCTTCCAGGACATTTTCGAGCTAGACATATCCTTCGTCAGAAATCATCAAAATTTTTCACAGACAATTCAATCTACATACATAAGACATATACAAAATTTCGAGTGGAATTTCCACAGCTTCTGTGGATTTTATTCAATTTTTCACTTCCAGGATATAAGGTGTGCAGTGAACTTATAAGGTCACTTTTTTTGTTCCGTGTACAAAAAAGTTCATTTTGTATTTGAAGATACTGCTAACTAAAATACTTATTTGATCTTTTTCTAGACAAAAATGCTGAAACTGTGCACTTTCCAATGAGTCAAAATTATAAAGTCAGTTCACTTTTTTCTTGACCATTTTTATTTATTGATTCATAGAAATGTTTAGGAAGTGAATTATTTTAATTCCAGAAGTCTTCCTAGAAATTTATCCCGCCCAGCTTTAAAAATTTCCACTATCTATGTGTAAAATTTCGCGAAAATCGGTTAAGCCATTTAGACGTGATTGATACACAAACAAATAAACACCTCACACCTCATTTTTATAATATATATAAGTATTTGGACCAATCCTTGTTAAACTTCATACCCCGGTTTATATACATACATAAAACTTATTAATGCCAAATTTAATTCAGAATCTGGAATTTATATGAAATTTTGGAACTTGAAGTGATTTTCTTTAGTGGATCTTACATGGGACTAAATTTTTCATATTAAAGTTATGCGTATAAAAGTAATATTCTGGAATTGATGTTTTCAATTAAAAAGCGATCTTTGCGAACTTTGATAGCATGATTTATACTCAAATACAAAATAATCATGCCAAATTTTATTTCAATACTAACATTTTTATGGTATTTATACAGGTTTAAATAATTTTGAAATTTCAAAGTCTTTTTAAAAGGAAATTCGAACACGAAATGAACAATGTCTCTACTTTGATATGTATTTGGTTGGGTTCAGGTGTGAATAATGCTGTTGTACGGTGTAATAAATACATGCAATATTTTATTTAAACGATAGAGTTCATAGCAAATACTTGAACTATATTTTGCCAATAAAAAACAAAATAAACAATTTCAGTCTTTAGTGACATGAAGTCGAGTGTGGCTGCAATTTTGTTGGCTTTTTTGGCCTTTAATTTAAGATCTCTACCGGTGCTAACGAAAAACGAATGGTGGGAGAATGCTTCTCTATATCAAATTTATCCCAGATCCTTTCAAGACAGCAATGGTGATGGTGTAGGGGATTTAAAGGGTGTTACTTCACGAATGGAATATTTAAAGGAAATTGGTGTTACGGCTACCTGGTTATCACCAGTTTTTGAATCACCCATGTCAGATTTTGGTTATGATATATCGAATTTTACCCGTATTGATCCTATATTTGGCACTCTGGAGGATTTTGATGAAATGATACAGAAAGCAAAAGAATTGGGTATTAAGGTATTATTGGATTTTGTGCCCAATCATTCGTCAGATGAATGTGAGTGGTTTAAAAAGTCTGTGAGGAGAGAAGACGGTTTTGAAGACTTTTATGTGTGGCATGATGGCAAAGTTGATCCAAGTACTGGTGTAAGACAACCTCCCAGCAATTGGGTAAGATCATTTTCATAAAATCTAATACGATCTTTATTTCATTAATGTAAAATTTTCTTTAAGGTTTCCGTTTTTGGAGGCTCCATGTGGTCTTGGCACAAGGAACGTCAACAGTATTACTTACATCAATTTCAAGATAAACAACCTGATTTGAATTATTCAAATCCCTTGGTACGCCTGCATATGTTGGATGTTTTGGAATATTGGCTAGATCGTGGTGTAGATGGTTTCCGTATTGATGCAGTACCCCATATCTTTGAGAAACGCCACGAAGATGGTTCTTATCCAGATGAACCTCTTAGTGGCTGGTCTTCCGATCCCAATAGTTATGAATATCATGATCATATTTATACTAAAGATCAATATGATACCATTGAATTATTATATGAATGGCGGAAGTTCTTGGAAGACTATCAAAAGAAAAAAGGAAGTGATACCAGGTAATCTCTAGAAATACCCTAAATAATATTTCAATTTATATGAAAGTAAAATATTTATATGAAAGTAAAATATTTAATTCAGAGTTCTTTTAGCTGAAGCTTATTCTTCTGTTGAAACTCTTAGTCTATATTTTGGCAATGGCACTCATTGGGGAACTCAATTACCCATGAATTTTAATTTAATGTATTTAAATGGCTTTTCAACAGCCAAAGATGTGGAGAACTCTTGCAACCATTGGATGGATACTATGTGGCGTACACATCAAACTGCCAATTGGGTTATAGGCAATCATGATAATGATCGTGTGGCTAATCGTATGGGTAAACATAAAGTGGATCTACTCAACATTATAGTACACTTTCTTCCCGGAGCACCTGTTACCTATTACGGCGAAGAAATAGGCATGTCTAATGTGGCCACCGAATGTACTGCTATCTCTTGTGATAATCGTGATCCTGAACGTTCACCCATGCAATGGGATTTAAGCGAAAATGCTGGTTTTACGCAAGGCTCTTCTACTTGGTTGCCCTTAGCTGAGGATTATAAAATCTATAATGTAGAAAAGGAACGTCAAGTTCCTAGAAGTACTTTGCAAATCTATAAAGACTTACAAAAGCTTAAACATTCTAAAGCTTTTAAGAATTTCAAAGGTAAAAATGGTTTTTCCTATAAAGCTTTAAATGAACAAGTTTTCCAAATAATAAGAGCTGCTCCTGATCAAGAGGAATATAGAATTTTAGTTAATATGGGCAACAAATTGGAATATGTCGAGAATTTGAGTACAAAAACTTATGAATATGTGATAGTAAGTCCACATTCTATTCGTAATAAAGGGTAAGTTTGTTTTTGTTTGCTTTTTTACTTGAGAGGGATTTTTTTTAATTTTATTGATTTTTTTATTTTTTTATTTTTAGTGATAAGGTGAATTTAAGTGACCGCATTTATTTAATGCCTTATGAAGCTGTTGTTTTGTATTGGTTTAAGCAATAAAGATTGTACATGAAAAATAAATTGAAATGTAATGTCATAAATATTTATGTATGGTTACTATCGAAATACATAGAATACAAAAAGTTTACCTGATTGCATTTTGGGTTTTAGAATTGGATTATTGTCTAAAAATAAAATTGTAAAGCTACAGCAATTAAACTGATTCTTGGAAAAATTACTTATTGGAGAAATTTGAATTTGTTTTTTTCTTTAATTGTCACTTGGCTTGAAATATACCGGAAAAAGATCTCAGGCTGATGCGGAACGTCCCTAAGATTTTAAACGATCGATCCTGTATAAAGTTCTTGGTGAAATTTTCGACGGAAATTAATTTTTTATGTAAATACAAGGTTGTGGTGAAAACCCCGGTTTCATGCTAAAAATGTGTTATATATATATATATATATATATATATATATATATATATATATATATATATATATGAAAATAATTTTTGATATAAAAAAGTTAAAATTTTTGTTTGGTAAATTTTATTTTGCGAAAAATCTACTTTTTAGTTCTACTTTTTGCGGTTTTTAGTTACACTCGGTTTTTGTATCTAAATTTGTTTCGTTAGTTCGTCCAATTGGTTCTTTGTTGAAATGCAAATTTTACTGAAAATTTGTATTTTTTGGTGCAAATTATGGCGCAAATTTTCGACGGAAATTAACTTTTCTGACTAAAATGGCTTTATTCTGACTTTTGTCTATTTTTGTTTTCTACTCTGAAAAAAATGTAATACTGTAAATGGGTCAGATGTTATTTTCTAACAGTTTTGACTTCAAATTAAACAGACGTTGAACATATTGCACTTTATTAACAGCAAACTCAAGATTTTAAAAAAGATCCAAAATTTTACCAAAAATTTAGCTTTACAAAAAATTGTAAATTTTACCAAAAATTCGACATTTTGCCAAAAGTCCAAAGTTTAAAAAAAACCCAAAATTTCACGAAAAATTCGAAATTCTATCAAAAACTTAAAACTTTGCAAAAAAAAATTCAAAGTTTCTCTAAGAACTCAACATTTCACCAAAACCTTTAAATTTCACAAAAAATTTCTAAAAATGTTAATATCGGAATCCAAAATTGAATAAAAAATCCAAAATTTCACGAAAAATTCTAAATTCTTCCAAAAACTTTACAAACAAATTCAAAATTTCTCTAAAAACTCGACATTTTACCAAAAACTTTAAATTTCACAAAAATTTCCAAAAATCAGAATATTTTTTCTCATAACCAAACAACAAATAACCAATTAGAGAATTTTTTACAAATTGTTTGTTCTATCTCTGAGGTAATAAATATTATTAATATAAAAAAATAAAAAGAAACAAATTAAAAAAGAAAGAATTTCTTAATTTTTACCAAATTTGTATTATATTAATCCATACTGAACGTGCCCTCTTGGGTTTATTCTGTGACCTGTCCCAAAAATAGTTTAAAAGGATAAATGCCTTCCTCCTAGACCAACGCTCATACAAAGTGTTAGCATTAGAACCGGTGCTTATCATTTGCGCCATTTCCGTGATATGTTTTGTGTTTCCCTCTAAGGATTGTAATCATAAAGCGGGTGAGGGTGAAGTATAGTGTGCGATCCAAAAAAGGAAATGGAACAGATGATCCGATTTTCATATAGTGATAGTAAAGGTGTAGGTTAGTATAAATTTTGAGTTTAGACTTAACAGGGGCAGGTCCACAGGGTCCGAATATTGGATACCTAGGGTATGAAAAATATTTCAAACTAACCTGATTCGTTATATCTAAACCGATTTGAAAGATTTTTATATGTGTATATTCTGCTGGTCGAGATCTAGGTTATTTCTTTTAGTCTAGACTGTTGGCTTCAAATTAGATATTGGGATTCAAAGATTAAAATTTTCACTGTGGTGGGTCCAACTTTCATCTGGTTTTTTTTAAACATTCTTTTAATTTAATTAAGAACAGTAAAAATCGTGTAAAGAAAAAGGTTAGAAATTTATGTATTCTTTGCAAATATAGGCGAGAAGGAGGAGCATTCGCCACTTTTTGTTTAAAAAAAGTCTCATAACCGTAAACGATATCTATAAACTTTCTTTTGTACTAAAGGCTTACATTGTAGGCTTACATTGTAATTCCTTTGATCCTGATTATCTCTGGGAAATACCGAAAAATTTCTATTCAGCTCGGATTTTAACCAACACCGATTTGAATAAAATTTAGCACATATAATCTACTGCTCTATGCGCTTCAACCGTTTTAACCAGCACCATATCATAAACGGTTCATATTCTATGAACCTCTAAAGTTGGACACCTCGAGCTTTTTTTTGTCAAAAAGGAGCAAAAATAAGAAATGTTAACGACAATTCAAATTTTTGTTTAAAATTCTATTTTTAATACTTTATTATTCAATAATTTGTTCTATTTGATGATATTTGGTACATATGATTTTTTTTATGGAAGGACGAAGACTATTAAATTTTGTTATGATCGGCCCATTATTTCACCTAGATCCCATATAAATGTTCTACACCAATAGAGTTTAAATACTCATAAATGACTTAAAATAGAAATATTTTAATGAAATTTGGGACAAATAAGTTTTATATAAGTATGAATACATTCATGAAGATTGGTCCATAATTGAATTGAATAACCACAATTTTCTTGAAGAAATTTATTCAATTTAATATGTTTCATTTAATTTTATTAGCTTAGTTTTATCAACAATTTACTTTTAAATTTTAAACAGTCTTCAAGACAACAGCTTCTTTAGGCATTAATACTACTGAAGCTGAGTTAACAAAATCTCCCTTGCGTCTGGGGCTAGTGTCGGTTACAATCACATATTGCAATTGAGAAGATATGCCATAAAATAGGGAACCCAAATTAAAGGCTTCTAAATTATTACCTATATTAAGCAAAGCAATATAAATAGAGGAGCTGCCCAAGGAACTAGAAAAAAAAAACAAAGATATATTAAAATTATTTTAATAAATATTAAGGACCTACCGCTTTATGGCCAAAACCCCCTCACTTAAGGCTTTTATCTCCCCCAAACCCAGCTTGAAAGCAGGTTCTCTTCTTAAGCTTTGCAATTGTTTATAAACATTCAAATGACTTTGAGAAATACCTCGTTCACGCATAACATTAATCGTTTTATAATTATCTGAAACTGGCAGCCATGTTGTAGAGCCATTAGTAAAACCAGCAAATAGTTCATCATTCCATTGAAAGGGAGTACGTTGCGGATCACGAGTTAATCTCTCATATTCTTGAGGATTTGATTGGCAAGCTTGAGGATCGACGGTATCATTCCAAGAAATCCAAACATCCGTCATACCTATTTCTTCACCCTGATAATTAACACTACAGCCGGGTAAAGTTAAAACTAACATATTTATAATATCAATCATATCTTCACCCAAACGAGAACCAATACGTGTTTGATCATGATTACCTACTACCCAATTAGCAGTTTTACCCTGTGGCATGTTGGTCAGCCAGGTATTGATTAACTGCTCATAATGATAAGCAGAAGATCGTTTGTTTAGATTACTGATTAATTGGAAATTGAAAGGAATTTGAGCACCATCATGTGTAGCATTGCCATAATACTGCATGATCACATCGAGTGGGGAATAAGCCTCAGTCATCAATATAAGATCATCACCTCCAAGTTCTTCCTTCATTTCATCCATTACCTGACGAAATTGATAAATCATATCAATTGTCTCGGGTTGATTGGTGGTATAAATATGTTCAAAATATCCATAATCTTGGGGATCTTTATTGTTGGGATTGCGTGGTTCATCTGGATAATTGCCCTCACTATCGGGTGTTATCTCAAAGGCATGTGGGATGGCATCTACACGAAAGCCTGAGGCACCTTTACGTAACCAGAAACGTAGAACGTCCTGGGGATTGAGAAACAATTTATGGGAAATATTAAAAAATTATATTTTTAAATCATAAAAAATTAATTTAAATTATATAAATTCCTAAATAATTATTCAGAAATTTCTGTCCTTTAGTCAGGTAATGGATGAAATTAAGGAAGAACTTGGAGGTGATGATCGTATATTTATGACTGATGACTGTTCAAATAATAAGTCGTTAAATAACTTATGGACCTACTTTGTGTATTGAGACATCTGTTCTGATATCGAAAATTTCGCTATTAAAAATCATAATAATACATGTACAAAGGGCAGAATTGTAAATGAAAAACCAGATAGTCATTATAACCCCTGAAGTGGTTATAATATTATCCACATTACCGTAGTAACTTTATAGTCTTAAAATAACATTAACCGTAGATCTTTATAAACTTTGAAATAAAGTTATATATTAGAACGTTATAGGGGTATTCAAAACTATCTTTAGTCTTTTGTCTTTAGTAGTCCAAAATTACTCATATAATTGAAATTTATACAGTCGCCAATTATAAAGAATCGTAGGTTTTTTTGAGGTCCCAAAATGGCTTTAAGTTTAGCTTTTAACTTAGCCCTGAATAACCTTCAATTGTAAAACTTTTTATATTCCCTAATACACTTCAACTGTAGCTCTTATTGTATTCTCAAAATGGCTTATACTGAACACCTTCAAATAGCCTCAAAATTTAAACAATTATCCTTAATTAGTTTCAATCATATACCGTTCAAATTGGTACTTAAATAGCTGTTAAAAGATTGTTTATACTTCTTACCTTCATGGCCTCCATAACCTTAGGATTACGATAGTTCAAATCCGGTTGCTTGGCATGAAACTGATGTAAATAGTAAGCCTGCCTTTTTTCGTTCCAAGTCCACATACTGCCACGAAAAACACTTATCCAGTTAGAAGGTGGCTGTCTGATACCATTGACAATTTTACCCGGATGCCAAACATAAAAATCTCTATAGATACGATCATTTGCTGCCGACTTAATAAACCATTCGCACTCATCGCTCGTATGATTGGGTACAAAATCTAAAATAATTTTTATGCCTATTCTCTTGGCAACCTCTATTAATTCCTCAAAATCAGCCATGGTACCAAATATAGGATCAATTTCTGTTAAATTGGCTACATCATAACCAAAGTCAGCCATGGGTGAGGTGAAAATGGGAGATAACCAAGTGGCTGTAATGCCTATCTCTTTAAGATAAGGTAATTTTTGGGTAATACCTAGACAAAAATAATATAATTAAAATAATTATATTTTTATTATCTTATTTTTTTTTTATACAAACCTTTTAAATCTCCCAAACCATTACCATCGCTATCCTTAAATGATCTAGGATAGATTTGATAAAATGAAGCCGTTTGCCACCATTTTAGATCTGACGCTTGAGCGCCTACTAAAAGTATTAAAAATGCAATAGACAGATTTCTTAACCACATTTCTTCTCTGACGATGTTTATCACTTTATTGTTTTAAAGCAAATAAATTTCTTATGTTAAAATTTTTACTTTTTAGTAAAAATCAATTTAAATTTGATAAGATTTTATTTTTTCAGTTAAATGTTCTTCATGACGATATCAATTGTGGATTAGTGATTATTTATTTATTGATTATTATATTATGTATTTTAAATGCAGTAAATTATTATGAATAATTTTTAATACAATTCCTTTTTAAATACCAGTAAAATCAAGTATTTAGTATCTGCTTTTTTAGGGCAATAGATTCAAACGATTTAGAAATATTTTTATTTTAAGTTTCTTTTAAAAGTTATATATTGTTTTCAATAAGTTTTAATTAGATAAGGTTATATCGGCTAGTTAATATAATTTATTACTTTTATTTAATACTTAATAAAAAAAAACAAGTGTAATTTTCTTAATTGTTATTAGGGGGTAATAAATAACAGTATTATAATTTAGTTGTAATAGTTTGGACAATTATTTAGGTTATCACTAAAATCTCCATAAATTTTGTACAAAATAGCGAGCCTTAACAAAATAATGCACAGTTGGGCAGAATTGAAAATTTTTGGAAATAAATCTGTAAATTCTAATAGGCATACATAAAATTACATATAATCACATAGGCATAGCAGAGGAGTGTATAATTTTAAGTTTGTAAGGAGGACCCAACAGTGCCCCCGGGATCGGAGCTAAGGTGGCTCAAGGTAGGGTACCTATGACATAGAAAATTTTGAACCACTTCACAGTGTGTGATTTTAACAATTTAGCTTATCAAAACGCCTATTTTTCGAGTTTTGAAAAAAAATTATACTGATCAGATAACTGAAAAATAAACGAGAAAAAAAGATATAGTCAGTCAAGACCCTACACCATTGTGTACGAGCATAAAAATTCAGAAATGGAACTTATATATATTACACCTACGGCCAATTTTACTAAATGTAAAGTAATATATACAAATACAGAATAATGCGTTGATACTAACATCTAGATGATTTTATGCACTTTAGGATGATTCCTGGAAGTAGGTTTATGTGGGATCTATGGTAAATTATGGACCGATTCTCATAAAATTTACCAATGTAGAAGCCTAGGATTGTAAAAACTTTCGCAAACATTTCACAAGAAAAACATATATAGAAGACCCCAATACAGATCTGCTGCATAAGCTATTAATACCATCAGATCCATTAAATTGCAACTTACGAAAACTACCAAAAACATATGTAACACCTAAAGTTTTGTTACTGTTAAAAAGCCAGAATATACTCAGTAAAAACTTTTTGCTTCTCGGTAATGGTAACTATTTATTAAAGTAGTTTCTTGGTAATGAGTCGTTATTATTATTTGCTTACTCTATATTACTTAAATTAGTACTAAATAATATAATAGCACAGTAATATTGCTATCACGTGAATGAGTTGGCTAGAGCGCTGGATTAGCAACCAGAAGGCTGTTGGTTTTTTAACAAATTGCTTAAAAATATATTTTTTACTAAAAAAAAGTTCTTGTCACTTAGAAAATTTAGTGCGTAAGACGTTAGTCATTAAAAACGAATGATTAATTTGTGCCCAAGCTTAAATCTCACTGACGGCAAAATTTGTTTGTTTTTTTATTTTCGTTTAGGTACATATTTTTGAGTACCCCTAGATTTGGATTTAAAAATACATACACACAAACATACATATATACATACATACATACTTGCACACACATTCTTAACAAATTTTCATTGAATTATATGAAAAGTAGGCATGGCAGTTGTTAGATCACGCTCATTTTTTTTTTATGAAACTAGCTCAGTGTTACGAAATGGTTTCATAATTACAAAAATATAGACTTTTGATTACTCAGAATGTGCTTGCCAAATTTCTATTTCTCATCCGATTTCAAACATCCTTTTAAAGCTCTTGATAAGACCTATAAAAAAAACATATGATACTTATCTCTTATAGTTTTTGAATTATTTGTATTTAAAATTTCAACTGTCTCAATTTTGCAATTTTTTTCTACCAATTTTGTTAGTCGATATCTCTACCACGTCCAAAATTTTAAAATTGCAAAAATTAGGATTTTTCGTATTTCTTTTTTCTTTTTTCCGCAAATTTCGTTAGGATATCTTTACTAACAAAGATTTTATTACATATATTTTTTCGTGAAATATTAAATTTTAAAATAGTGTAATTTTGGTTCTATAAAAGATATTGACTTCAGTCTTCTTATATATAATTAAGAATTGTATAAACTAGAAAAATGAATTTTTTTTTTCGAAAAATATTTAGTTCATAGTTTTTCTAACTTTTTAATTAAAATAAAATTTTTGTAAAAATTTGGTTTTTGGAGAAATAATAAATATTGTATCTGTAATAAAATCTTTGTTGTTTAAGTAATCCTAAAGAAATTTTCGGAGATTGTTGACTTTATCATTTGAAATGACATAATGTAAAAAAATTTAAATCTTTTGTAAAAGAAATCCCGCAATTCGCAGATAAACAGCGAAAATCTCAAAATTGGGTTTTTTGTATTTTGCTCATAAAGTCTACATTTGTTGCAGGTTTAGAAAAAGCCATTGGAAAACACTTTTTAGAATATATCAAGGTTTTCGAAACTGCATTCCGTTTGTAGATTCATCCTTTGGAATTTTAGAACATATGGTCTAAATTCAAAACTTCGATGCAAAACAGGTCAAATACGGAAGGATCTGTACTTAGCTCCGTTAGGTAATTGGGCTCGTTTTTAATTTTAGAATTATCTCCGTAAAGATGTCTTTTTATATAAAACCGTTAAAATAAATTTTATTTTAGAGAAAAAAAGATTGTAGACACTTTTTTGGCAAAAAAATCTAATTTTTTAAATTTTCATATTCAAAATCGTTTATTTTTGGACTCGGTAAAGATAACAAATTCAAGTTTTCTTTAGTCGATATAAAATTTTCTTCCTTAACTAATTGGGTAATTTTAGAAATTCTGACAAAAATATTGAAAAACTGGGTCAAGACTTTGCAAAATTGAGAGAGTTGAAATTTCAAATGCAAATAACTCGAAAACTGTAAGAGATAAATAGCAAGCATATTTTATAGATATTATCCAGGGATGTAAATTGGCAAGCGGTTAAAAATTTTCTATGTCGGAGGTACCCTATTTTGAGCACCAATAGCTCCAATCCTGTGGGGTATGTAGGCCCCTCTTCCAAACTTAAAATTATGCACCCTTCTGCTATGCCTATGTGAAATTTTATGTAAATTAGTCGATTAGATGTTACAGATTTATTTCCAATAAATTTAGATTCTGGCCCGCTGAGCGATTTTGTGTAATATTGCCTTTTCGAAATTGCACCATTTTTTTGTTTTGTTTTTAGAATGTACCACTTTTATAAATATGCCGTGTTTTCCTTTTCCGTAAATCAGGCGTTTTTTTAAATTTCATTGAGATTTTTTCTATTTTCACGACTTTTTAGTAATTTGGCGAATTTTTGGTAATATAGCGTTTTTTGTTGTTTAGTGATTTTTTTGTTATTTTGTAACTTTTTGTTTATTTAAGCGATTCTCTTGTACATTGATTTTTTTTGTAAATTAGCCACTTCTTTTTAATTAAGGAATTTCTTAGTAATTTGGCTTTTTTTGTAATTTCAAATTTATATATATATATATATATATATATATATATGTTCTAGCAATGTTTTGCATTATTGCGTTTATATGAATTTTGCGATTTGTTTGTATTTCACTTATTTGTATCATTTTTCGATAAACTAACACTATCTGTGCAGTATTGGTGCTAGCATCATAAGTATTTTGAGATGATAACCTACTAAAAAATCACATAACAAATAAACAATAACTGTACCAAGGGAAAAAATACAACAACAAAATTATAGCGAAAAGATTTCTCTGTAATACCTCGATCTTGAATCTATTTGTTTCGAATATAGAAATATTTTTAGGTCTCTGAAAGGTAAAGTCCTCAAAATAAAAAAAGACACGAAATAAATCATGACTGCAGTTATCGGAAACCTTTGTAAGATTTATTATAATAAGTGAACAGAAGATCGGACAGAAAGACATTGCCGATTCGACTCCCCTAACTAGAAGGATTCGTATAAGGCGAATATAGCATTTTCATTTATCCTATTCATATTTTCCTTACTATAACTTTTTCCTTCTTTTCTGTTTTCCTTTAAAATCATTGTTCCTCACATTACTAAGCATATTCTTAATTATCCAAATAAAGAATTCAAAATCAAAAGTATCATAAAGATATGAATATTTACTACACCATATCGTAATAATTATTTCCAATTATCGCTTAAATTTTATTATTGTTTTAATCACGTTAAAAGTAGTAAAGATTATTAATAAATCAGCTTAACGTTTTGATAAGTAAAAATTTCAATTATAAACTTTTCCATAACATACATAATCAAGCAAATGCAGTTCAAAACTTTATCAGCATGACAAGAAAGTGGTCGTTCATTTTAACGCTTTTAGTGGTGATAACAATTTATAATTCCTTTTCTATAGAAGCAAAATCTAAAGCATGGTGGAAAACTGCTTCATTCTATCAAATCTATCCACGTTCATTTAAAGATTCCGATGGTGATGGTGTAGACGATTTAAAGGGTGTGACCAGCAAGTTGGCTTATTTAAAAGAAATTGATAGCAGCTACTTGGCTTTCACCATTTCTTAAATCTCCCATGGCTGATTTTGGTATGATATTTCGAATTTTACAGAAGTCGATTATCTATTTGGTACCATGGAAAATTTTGAAGAATTAATGAAGAAATCCAAAGAGCAGGGTGTTAGAATAATATTATATTTTGTGCGAAATCATTCGAGTGATGAATGTGAATGGTTTATAATATCGGCCAATAGAGATCCTGAATATAAAGACTATTATGTCTGGCATTCGGGTAAGATAGTAAATGGTGTACGTACGGTACCCAATAATTGGGTAAGTGTATTTAGAGGATCTGCCTGGGAATAGCATGAGGGCAGGCAATAGTATTATTTACATCAATTTCACAAAAAACAACCGGATTTTAATTTTCGTAATCCCAAATTTAGAGAGGCCATGAATGTAAGTAAAATATTTAATCTGAACACAGAAAAAAAATATTTCAATTATAAAATTGCTTACATTAATTAAAATTGATGCTCCAATCATCAAAATCATAATATTAGTTAAGTAAAATTATTGATTTTTTGTATAAATATCAATTAATTTTTTTAATTGAATGAATTATACTCATGACTGAAATTTTGGTTAAAATTGATCAAGCTGATTATTGATTTGATTTAGAAATTATTTGAATCTGTACCACTGCATAAAAAATAAAATAAAAATTTAAAAATCTGATGCAAAAACTTATGTAAATATATGAAATGTAAATTGAGTACTTATGCAAAATGAGCAATATATATAATCCATATAAACTGAACTGTATGTGATTTAATCTCCTGAAGCTCGACTTTTTTTGGTAGAAGTAATTATATCCCCGAAAAAGACCAACAAAGAGGGGAGTGTAACCTTTAGGATAATAACAAGATAGATAACCGAAGTATTAAAAAATGTATTGATGAAAACATAGTCAAAAATAATCAAAACGTATTTACCTTTTTTTTAAAAAATTAGCCGGACCCCTATAGCTTTGAAGGTATGATATAAATATTCTGCCAGTGACGTGCACATCTACAATACATTTAAATTCGTAATTATCACACCAGGACCGGCAATATTTTTGGCCACCATACCGGCTACTAAATACATGTCAGTGCCACAACACGAACCAATTCCCAGCGATGTGAGCTCTAAAGTGTTTAGGCATTTCTGTATAAATAAAAAAAAAAATAAAATAGAATAAACAAATACATAAATACAAATTAGTTTTAAGAGAATAAAAACTACATACATATGTATATTAGACTGCTCCACAATTTACCTACTTTTGAATTTTCACCGTAACTTAACTTAGATTTGTTCATCGAGTTGTAAAAAGAAATTATGTGAAATATTAGTGAAATCGGTCACATTGAACCTGAAGATATGGCCTTTTTAAAGATTTTCGGAAAATTTAGTTTTTAAATGCGTTGTTTTGTAACTAAATAATCAAGAATCGAAATCTACAAATAATTATCTATCAAACAAGATATAAAAGAACAAATCGGTTAAAAAATTTCAAAATTATTATGAATTACCCAGACCTTTAATGTGTTTTAGACCACTTGTGTAAGGAGTGTACAAACAAAATTTAAATTTTTTTCGGAAATGTTTAAACATAATGATATTTTTAACAAAATTTGAACCATAATTACTGAAAAATATATTTTTGTTTATGCAGGATACTTTAAACCCTTTTCCATGTTTTATTCAAAAATTGTGATTTTATTTACGGCTGTTTCAAAACTCTAAAATCAAACTTTTAAAGAAATTGTTAAACAAAATTCAAAAAAAGTTCGAAAAAACTGTGCAGATTTATAGACAACATCATAAAAATTGAACTGAAAAAGACTTAGGTCCATACCTTATACGACTAAAAAGGTTTTTTTTGCAGTTTTTTTTAGTTATAAAGTCAATTTTTATTTGAACTAATATTCAGATTAAATAAAATTATTATACAGTAAAATGAACCATATCTTAGAAAATATATTCTGAAGTTTTTAAGAAAATTTGACAGGAATAACCTTTAAAATATGAAGGTCAAAAGTCAAAACAAAAACTTTTATTTATTTTTGTCTGGATTTGGTTTTATAGAAATATAACTGAAAGACATTCGTTGATATTAATGGTAAAAAATTTAACCCTCAACCGAGCTTGGGGCCAGCATTTCTAAAGAAAAATTTGTTAATTAACATTATGAACAAATAAAATGATATTTAACACATTCTTGCCGGTAAAGTCATTTTAAACCATCAGATTTCATCACAGAAATCACTGCATCCACATCCAGATATAGAAAATAACTTTGTGATTTTTTCCATAAAAATTTTAAATATTTATAATTACGATTTTTGACCTTCATATTTTAAAGATTATCCTTGTCCAATTTTCTTTAAAAATTCAGAATGTGTTTTCTGAGATAATGTTTATCTTACTGTGTTATAATTTTGTTTAATCTGAATATCAGTTCATTAAGAACTTACTTAAACTTACCAAATTGGTTACAAAAAATCTGTTTTTGTATCCAAGTTGGTATCATATATATGTGACATGCAGTCACATCAGATTTTTTTCTCTCACATAAATATCTACTTATTAATCCATGCAACATATTAATTGAAAAATTTGTTACAATATTTTTTTCTGTGAAAATAGAAGAAAGTTTTTTTTTAATTTAAAATTATTTTCAGAATATTCTACGCTTTTGGCTGGATAAGGGCATTGATACTTTTCATTTTGACGCCATTTATCATGCTTTTGAAATAGCACCCGATGCTGAGGGCAATTATCCAGATGAGCCACGTAATGATTGGACCAATGACCCCGATGATTATGGTTATTTACATCATATTTATACCGTAGATCAACCGGAAACTCCGCATTTGGTCTATGAATGGCGTCAGGTTTTGGAGCAATACCAAAAGGATAATGGAGGTGATGAAAGGTAAGAATATTTTCCACAATAAAAGCTGGTTTTATATTAATATTTTTTTAAAACAGAATCCTCATGGTTGAAACTTGGTCACCCATTGATATTGTTATGCAATATTATGGCAATGCTACGGCAGAGGGCTCTAAATTCCCCTTAAATTTCCAAATGATCAGCTATTTGTGGAACGATTCTGATGCCTATCACTATGCCAACTTAATTAATGAATGGTTGAGTAAAATGCCAGTTGGACGCACCGCCAACTGGGTTATCGGAAATCATGATAAGAATCGTGCTGGTTCACGTTTTGGTGCAGATCGCATTGACATGTTCAATATGCTTCTATTAACTTTACCTGGATGTAGCGTTACCTATAATGGTGAAGAGATAGGCATGACCGATGTATGGATTTCTTGGAAGGAAACCGTTGATCCTCAGGCCTGTAATGGTGCAGAAGAGGGTTATGAATATCGTTCTCGTGATCCAGCTCGCACACCCTTCCAGTGGAGTGATGAAGTAAATGCTGGTTTTTCGACGGGCAATACGACTTGGTTGCTGGCAAGTCCACGTTATAAAACGGAAAATCTTAAACGCCAGAGGGGGATTTCTTTGAGTCATTTAAATGTGTTCAAGCAATTACAACTGTTAAGAGCTGAAAATATTTTGAGAGATGGTGGGGCGGAGGTTAAAGCTTTCAATCATGACGTTTTGGCTGTAAGGCGGTAAGTAAAGTTTTTGAATATCTTAAATGAGACTCAATTTTGAATACTTCTAAAAACTTTTGTATTTTTGATACCATTGAAGATTAGTTTAGAAAGTGTTTTAGGTATAAAGATGTTATTTGAATTAAGATTTCTTAAATTATTAAAGGCTTTGTTATATTTTTGAACTGTTTAAGCTTAAAAGGTTTTATTATTTTAAAACTTAGAACATTTCTTTTAATTTTAACCATTTATAGCTTATGCGTTTTTTAATTAAATATTAAAGCTTTTAAATGTTACTTTGAAAATTTCAGAATTTTTTCACAAGCTTCAAAAAAATTTCTGAACCTTGAAAACTTTCTTAAAACGTAATAATATCTTTATATCTTTATTTATAAAATTAAAAAACTTTCAACATTTTTGTTTACGTTTACATATTCATTTAGAAACGTTTTTCCTATGTATGGAAAACTTTCATAAACTAAAGGTGTTTTTAAACTTAAAAAGCTTTTTTAAGTTCACTCTTTTTAATCTTAAAATTTGGAAGCTTTTGTAAAGTGTTAACGTTTAAATACTCATAACTTAATAATGTTTTTCTTAAATTTAAAAACCATAACTTCAAAGTTTCAAAAGTTTCAAATTCTATAATTTTTTCAAAAGAAAAAAAATCAAAGTTTTTTTTAGAAGCTTAAGATCTATAATTCATTTGAAAATTCAAAATTCTCCTTTTTCCCCTCAGAAGTTGTTTACTGTAAGGTCTGTAAACTTTTTAGAAGCTTTAAACCATTTATTTTTGTGTTAAAGCTTTTCTAAACTAATAGAATTATAATCTTTTGTACTAGTTCAAACTTCGAAATGCATAAACTTTTTTCTCAGACTACAAGGAACCACCCTATTTTAAATAATAAATTCTTAGGCCCGATATTATACTGCTCACTTTGTAGCAAAATCCCAATTAAGTTCTTAAAGTTGCATTATGATTGAAAACTTAAGCATTCTTTTTCCATCACTTAAATTTTTCCTAATTAAGAAAATTGTCTGATGTCTTAAAAAATATTTATTAAAAATAAACAAAAATAAATTAAAATACAAAATCTATTAAAAATATTTTATTTGTTAAAAAGATTTCAAAACATGCTTTAAATTTACATTTTCTTTGTGGTTATTTTCTTCTACCAACAACTTTTTAATTTTACAACCCATAATCTTAAGATTTCTTCACATCTTTAAAGTTATTTAAAATTTTTAAAAATTGTTAGTTTTTTATTTATTCTTGAGTGGCATCAAAAAATGTTTTACCCAAAAAAAGTAACTTTGATATTTATAATAATTTTAGGCATTACCATAAGCAAATAGTAAACTAAATTAAAAGATATAAAAAAATTAACATAACTAGGAAAAAACATTTTAGTATAAATAAAATATATTTATGATTTTTAATTAAAGAAAAATGTTTGTAAAGTTGGGACAACCCTATTGTAAATACATAAAAGCTTAACGCCCTTTTTTATTTTCTTGTCAACTTTAGTTTTACTTACTTAAGTGTGAGCTTTTACTTAAATGTTCCTTAACTAAATTTGCATTTAAGTATACACTAAGGTAACAGCATAAAACCGGGCCTTAGAGCTATTGATATTTTTTTGGTCAACTTAAATTTTAAACCATAAAATGAAATTTTTCTTTTATTTAAATTTTTATCAGTAAAATTTTTGCTCAAGTATACACCAAGCAATATAAAATCGAGCCTAAATCATGTTTAGGACTATTTGTTACTTTTTGAAATTAAAAAAATAAAATAAAAACAAAGTTTTGTATATTAATGATTTGTAGCCTACAGTTTTTTCCAATTTTGTAAATTTTAAACATATTTTAAAATTAAATTTTAAAGACTGATAGCTTTTAAAACTAGCTCAATCTGAAAAGCTTTTTAAAGTATAAATTAGTTTATTTTGAAGCCTTTTAAATGTTTTACTAATAGAACCCAAAGACTTTTAATACTCAAAATATTTTCAAAGCTCTTTAATGCTCGCATTATTTTTAAAGCTTTAACTTTCTTTAGAAAATAAAACATGTAAAATCTCAAAGGCTATTAAAATATTCAAAGAATATGAGCTTTGAAGCTATTTTGAAAGCAAATAATATTTATAAGCTTTTGATCCAACTTTTAAAGTCCTCTTAAGTTTATAGCTTAGTCATTTGTTTTTAGTTCAAATGCTTTTCGGTTTGTTATTGAGCTTTTTTTTATTAAAAATGTATTTCTAAAATTATTTACTCAAATATAAATTTGTTTTCAGCTCACTCTCTAACGATTTTACTTTCATCACCCTAATAAACATTTTTGATTCCGTTCAAAACGTCAATTTGAATGATATCTTTAGCAATTTACCCGTCGAATTTGAATACATTGTGGTGACAGATAAATCTGTAAGAAGAAAAAGGTAATATGTATTTATAATTAATGCGTTTAAAGATTGCTTAAATAAATTAATCAATTTTATTTTATTTTGAAATAGTGACAGAATTTTCAGCAATAATGTGATATTGTTACCCAAGGAAGCAGTTGTTCTCAAATCAACCAATCAAGTATAAAATATAATTGAATTTTAAATTGTGCTGTTAAAATTTCTATGTTTTATTTATGATACATTCAATATAAAACAGAATGAGTAAAATTGTTTTTTTATGTACATATTTACAAAGTTTTAAGTTTGTGGTAACAATATGGAATGGATGGTAAACTCACTTAAGTTAAACGAATTTGATTGGAAAAAAGTTAATGTAAAAATTGTAATAATAATGACAATAATACAGAAGTAAGATATTTTTGATTACTGCGGTTTGTAAAAATTTTGATAACAGCTCTTGGGCTCTCATTATATATATATACATATATATATATATATATATATATCTAATTTAATAATAATGCAACGACTGGGTTAATATGCATTGCGTAGCTGTCAGTTCCAGTTCTAGCGAAAGTATTCTATGTAGTTGGGACTTTACATGCATATGGTTTGTTGTTGTATTCAAATTATAGAGATATATGGAAAGCTTTTACTAAAACATGTCTTTGTTTTGAATATATGCCATTTTCCAAGCCTTCCATTCTTTTTATTTCTTGCAAAGAATACAAAGAATGGAAGGCTTCTTAAAAAAACCTAACTCTGTTGTTAAAAAACCTGAATTTAACATTTAGTTAAATTTTATCTATATGTATTAGTGCTGAAACCAATTTCACCACACATCATAAGCACACACAGTAGCTCAAAATAGTATTCAAAAATTATTAAATATTATTCATCACAATTATATTCGCAGATTTTCATAAATGTTCATTTTTTGATGCGGATTACATCCACAAATATAAATGTAGTTACAATTTTTGGATTTTTGTTGATGAGTATGAAAATAATTTAAAATGCAGTTTATACCAAAACGAGAACTAGTTGGTTTTTACAAAACTAAATCGTTTATATATCTTACTTTCCCTCCGTGTGGTTTTTGTTGACAATTTTCTTTCATTAAACATTTCTTTTTAGACACATTTTGATTTATTTTTGTTTTAAATAATGTTCTTCATAACATTTTAAAAATAATTTATTCACAAAATGTACAAAACATTTATAATAAATCAAGAAATTTGACAATTTTATTTTTTCGCTATATATAAAAGCTAACTGTTCTGAAATATCCAGGCTGTATTCTAGTTAATTTAGTATTTTTTATTAGGTTTTCATTAAAAACTAAACTAAAATGGTGTTTGATTTGTATAGAAAAATTAAACAAATTTATGTAGTTTTTCAGTCAAAACCCGAATAAAGCCAAAAACTATTAGTTTTCGTTTGGTGTAAATGGCATATAAAATTATTTTAAATTCTGTTTTATTTTTAATACTAAAAGTAGCATATTTGTTCGTTCAAGTTAAATTTCAACATAGAAAAAGGAATGTCAAAAATATAAAAAATATATTATTTTCGGTTTGTGTAAAATTTCGTGTTACAGGAGTTAAACTGAAAAAATGTTCGTGAAGATATAATGAAACCATTGTGGGCTAGTGAAAAAATGTGTCATGAGCGTAATTTTCTTTAAATTTTTCTTTATTTTATGTTGTTTTTCTCTCAAACAAGTGTGTTGAATTCACACAGAACTTGTATGTGAGGAGAGAGAAATGATGTAGGAAATTAAGCCAGTTTTTGATTTGTTTTTTTATCTGCTCTCTATCTCTCTCTCTCTCTTTGTTTTTCACTCTCTACCTAGCAAATTATAACAAGTAGTCCGACTCTTTGGTAGGAGTACCTAAATCTAAGATTGTTTAGTGAAAAAGTATCTGATTCTAAGTGAGCGAAAAACTGAAAGAGGGACATACAAATTTGATTGGGTTGCTGTATTTTATTTGTTTACACTCTTTGTTGCGAATGTGTTTATTATATCTAGAACACAAAAAAAAAAAAAATAATAATTTTTTCTTGCGCTCTTTGTTATGTGTTTTGTTTTCGCTTAAACGAGCGGCATGATCTCGCTTTTTTGAAAGCTAGAACTCAACTAAATGATTTTTTGTTTTATATTCATACTCAGTTGTTCAGCTTCGTTAACATTCGTGTTTTGTATGTGAAAATACTGAAATCACTCGGCTTTGGAGTACTATGGGCGCCTTTGCTGCTCTAAAATTTAATTGTGTTGGTGATTTTTTATTTTTCCCATTCAAACTTATGTAGTTCTATAAAATTTTTTTAAAATTCATTTTGTTTGAATTTTCTAAAAATTGAAACTCTGTTGTACATTTAATTTCTAAAACAAATTGTCAAAAATGAATAAAAAAGTATTCTATGTTTTATGTGAATTGGACCCAAAGCATATACAAGTAGTCCGACTGTTTGACAGAGGTACCTAGCTCTAAGAGTGTGTTAGTGAGAAATTACCTGACTATGTATGTTTAGTAATAAAAATTTAAATGTATTGATGCTTTTTTATTTTGCTATCATACACAGAGTTTTATAAAAATGACTTACATTAAAATTTGTTTGAAATTTCAATACTAAAAATAGGAACTCTGTTCCACAAAATAATTTCTAAAAAGAACAAAATAAAATGTCAAAAATAAATAAAACAATTTTTTCCGTTTGTGCAAAATGGACCTAGAGTAAACATAAAAGTGTTTAGTATTTCAAAAAAATTATAAAATTATATGAAGTAGCGTAATAACGACTAAAAATGCTTAATAATTCGAAAATTTTCATTTAAAATTTTTGTGTTTCTCTTCTTTGTTCACAGCTTTCCCAATTTACACAAAACCTGAAAGCAATTTCAGAAATATATATCTTGCTACCTACCAACATGGAAAACCAATAGAAGAAGTCCAGCTACCAGAACACGTCAAAAAAACTGAATTCTTTGTATACGTTAGTGGAATTTTCTTTATAACTAATTTATACGAGTGAAGAGAGAAATTTTTTTTGCTGAGCTTATCAAAAGAGTTAGACTTCTAGTTATTTTCTATGACTCTCTTTTGGTAATATTTCTTTCTCTCTCATATACGGGAGCCGTGAGAGAACTAATACAAAAAAATACCTACAAATATTTGAATTATTAAGGATTTTTACATTTTTTACACACTATTTTATAATTTTTTGGTTCACCAATAACCCATTTATTGTGAAGATGTGTCCTATTTGCGTAAAATATTTTTTCTAAATTTTCGACAACTTGTTTTAGAAATTAAAATATACAACAGAGTTTCAATTTTTAGTATTGAAAATTCAAACAAATTGAATTTTAAAATGAATGGTTAAAATAAAAAAGCAACAATTTTTGTTACTAACTCATACTTTAAGTCAGGTACTTTCTAACTAACACACTCTTAGAGTTAGGTACTCCTGACAAGGACTACTTGTACAATATACTTTGCTACCTACTATATTCAATACATTTATTTGAGAATTTATTTTTATATTTTATTTATACTATAATATATAGTATGTATATATTTATAAAGATTTTGCATTCAGTATATTTAAAGCGAACAATAATTTTGTATTTCTTTGTGATAAGGACGATAAGTAACAAAGGAAACAAAATCCACCACCAAAACAGAGAGATAGATAGAGAGTTCAAAAGCAATACATGTGTTTGTACGTATGTATTACTTATATTGAAAGAAACAAAAATAAAAAACATCTAAACTAAAGTGGCACCTCATGTAGTTAATAACAGTCGAATATGATATAATTTTCTTATCGAAAAATAATCACCGTTCGGAAAGAAATGTGCCATTCTTTGGGAGCCGAAATACTATTATTTAGAAATGTAGAAAAGTACATGAAGAAAGTATCGAAATATAATTGCTTTTGTATAATAAAAATGTTTTTAATGCAGTTGGAATATTTCTAGTAAATACTTTTAATTCTAATTGAGCTAAATTCTTACCTTATATTTAAACACACTGTAATAACTCATTATAAGTTTAAATTAAAAACAAAAACCACAAATTAAAAATTAAAAAAATTTTTATATAAACATATTTTTTTATTCAAAACTATAAGCAACAACATTGATCACTTTAAAAGTTATAGATTTAATGAGCGAAATTATGTTGTGCTGGTTTTTTTTTTTTGCTTTGGAATGTAAACATTTGCGCAGGTCAAGTTTTTTGGCTCTAAATTCGGTAATAATTTGTTTTGTCATTACAAGTTTGTGTATTTTGTGCTTTTGAACATTCAAGAGTATCAAAAAAGTCCTTCTTAGTGGGTGGATGAAAAAAAGCTCTTGCAAATGCTGGTAGGGATTTTAGCAAGCATAATTCTTAGAAATACATATATATATATATATATATATATATTTACATATATATATATATATATATATATATATATATATATATATATATACATGGATAAGTTTATCGATGCTATATAATCGTCCACATTAATTTTATTTTCTTCATGACCACTATCGTATAAATCCTCCGATTCCGTATCTGATAATTCCATTCGTGAAAATATAACCCGTTTTTCGTAAACTGTCGTTATTATAGAACCTGAAATTTTAAAAATCGGGCCGTCGCGATATTTGGTAGTCGCGAATACCGAGCTTATATATATACCGATCCTGTATATATATGTATATATATATATATATATATACATGTATATATATATATATATATATACATGTATATACATATATATAGCCGAGGACAGGTCTTTTGTGGAGGTATCGGTTAGGATTCCGATTGGGTCATATTTCATGGCCATAAGGGAATGGACTATAAGTAGAACGAATGATGCTTGGGGGAGTAGATAGGACTGCAGGGTATCTAGAGCGTTATGGCCTAGTCTTAAACCAGCAGATTCGAAGCATCTTCTGGGTATGGGTCGTTGTGAATCTAAGTATCATTGTTGGCATGACCAGTAAGTGGGACACTGGCGCGTCACATTTTTGCAGGACGTGCGATGATGTGGATGAGCTAGAGACAGTGGAGCATATACTCTGCCACTTTGTAGGGCTTCAGCGAAGTAGACTGAGTTGGTTTGGGAGCCATATTCTGCACGAACTAGAGGAAGTTGCGGGTGAAGGACTCGGCAACCTTATAGAGTTCGTAATGGGAATAAAGTGGCTTAGAGGTAGTCAGGGTTGATTTTATGGGTTTTAAGTTCCTCACCTTTCTTATTTTTCTTATATTTAGCTATCTTTCTTTTCAATCTTTCGCTATATTCTACTAGGATTTTTTCCCTTTCTTCATTTATCAGCTTTCTCTATTATCTATAAAGGTATCACAATGGAAGGAATGGTCTCTGGGTGGAGGCGTGAAGACGCCGCCCTTTTTAACCTAACATAACATAACATTAAAAATGTTTAAAATGTAAATATATCAATAAAAACAATTCTAATTTTAAAAATTACATCAAATTTTTCAATAAAATTTTAGTTCTGTTATTGCGAAAATTTACTTCTCGCGACAAATCTGGTTTTTAATTAGTAACGAAAATCGAGTTTGCACTGTATACAAATATACATATATATATATATATTTTTTTTTTTTTCAATCTGCATTAAAGTAACAAACATTTGTACTCCTTGATAAGCTTACAATTATAGATTTGACATCACAATGAAAAATTGTTTTTTTAATGGATGATTAACAAAAACTGAATTCTTATCAAGAAGTTATTTTTTTTCAGGCTGCATGCATCACGACATTGTACCATGTTTCATTATCAATAACATATTAATTTATGAGTTTATTGTACTTTAGTTTACGGCTAACGTAAATATCGGTACTAAAGTCAATGTTTAAAAAGCTTTAATAAAATATGTAACTAAATAACATTTTAATAAAAGGTTTAGTAAAAAAATATTTAGCTTAATAAAAATAAAACTTTTAACTACAAGATTTTAACAATTTATTTAACGTTTTATTTTTCTCTGGATCATATACTATTTTTGAATGTTTTTCTTTATCAAGACATCTGGAGAGAATGAGTAAGCTTTATTATTTTCTCGAATATCCAAAATCAAATGATTTCCAATGAAATTACTAGAATAAAATCTTATAGTTTTATTTCTTTCCCTGACTTAGTTTTTCCTTAGAATTTCTATTTAAACAAAATAAATTCAGCATTATAGGTAATTAATGCAATTTTTCCCCACATTAATACAAAAGTCTTACCCCACTTTTTTTTAGAAAATAGACAAAAACACAAGTTTTTAATAAATAATTCCCCGCGGCGTCCCTACAGATGGGTATTTGTTTACAAAAAAAAAAAAAAAAAAAAAAACACCATGCACTTTTAAAATTAAAAACAAAATGTATATTGATCAGAGAATACAAACTCTGGCGTAAAAAATAAAGGCGGAGACCAGAGTTACCAGAATGACGATATGATCAGATATTTGATGATTTTTAACGAAAATGTGATTTGATGATTTTTTTCCCTCAAAATATGTTTTTTTTTAACACCCACAAAAAGTTTTGTAAAAGGTGATTTTACTTAAAAATTGCAAATTTTAATATTGATAATAATGTGTAATTTTATTCAGATATAGATGTAAATATTGTTAAAGAATGCACTAGTGAAATGTATTTTCTGGACTTATATATGAAGCTTTAATCAGCATTCTTAAGAACAAAACATTAACTTTTTATGCTAGAACTGTGCGCCAAAATTTCAATATCGATCAATATCTTCATATACTTAGGAGGCATCGAAATTGTTGTTTTATCATATGTTTTAATTATAACTATAACACATTAGTAGTAACAAAACTTTCAGTGACAATTTTCCTATGAAGATCATAGGCAAATAGTTCCCGTAAAAGAGCACATCATAATGTATCAAATTTAGATGGTAAATTGTGTATTACATGACATCTCGAAAGGAACATAATTGGCCTAACATAATGTTTTTTTTTTTTTACAATATGAGTTTAATTTTTATCCAATATTAAATTATGAATAGTAAATTGTTTAGGGCCTTAAAAAACTTGGATTTGCTTAACATTGAGTTTTTTTCCTACTTTATTTTAAAAGAGTTTGAACATGATTATTGTGTACTTCTTTGAACTCAACGAAAAATAAACAAAATTAAGATGAAAACGAAACGGAGAGTTATTACATTTCATAAAGAAAATAGTTTTCATTTGTATGATTTATGCATTAAAAATTAAAAACGTTTTCTTTTACATCAAAATACGTACTTCTTCAGATAGTAAGACGTTTAACCGTGCCAAATTAAATTTTCCTAAGTTAAAATAAACTTAAGGAATAAATAATTTTGATGATTTTTAAGCTAAAATTATGATTTTATCTATACACAAATGATGATTTTTTGTACAAACTTTCTGGCAACGCTGGCGGTGACAGTTAGTTAACAAAGAGTAGAGCAAGTTAGAGAGAGAAAATTAAATTATTGTAGTGATCATAGAATACAACTAGAAGTTTATGTGAGAGGCACTTTGAAGTTCGAACTTCGAACTAAATTTTCAAAAAAAATTACTCATTTTTGCAAAATACAAAAACAAAATATATGTGACTACATGTATTTTGTTGTTTTTTTCTCTCACATAAATACCTACTTATTAATCTATGGTAGTGATTGAAGAGCAGGTATACATACAAAAAACCATACTAGGGTACAACTTCTAGATACTATTTATTTACATGGGAAAAAACACTGGAAAAAAAGTGTAAAATAAAAAGTATTTTTTCTTAGCAGGAAGAAGTAAATTTAAAAAGAAAGTACATATTACAAAAAGTTAAAAACTACTCCCTTTTTTTAATTAAATTTTATTAAAGAAAATTTTTAGAATTTAGTAAAAATTTTCAAGCAAAAAAAAAAAAAAAAATAATAATAACCAAAAAGTAAAGGAAAAGTACAAAAAATATTTTACTAAAAAATAAATTAATTAAAAAAATAACGAATTTTATAATTTTAATTACAAAAATTTTTTTAAGTATAACTTAATTTTAAACAATGCTAATTTTTAGAAATGGAAACTAATTTTACATAACAAATTTCCAAGAAAAAAAAAGATGAACGAGAAAATAAAAATTTTAAAAAATAAAAAATTTTCAAATATAGGCATCTATTTTCGAAAAAATACCAATAAAAAATTTCAGGAAAATTAAAAAAAAATCTATTTTTCAACTAATAAAATATAAAAAATAAAATAAGTTAAAAAAAATATTTTTTATTAAAAAAAATAAAACAATCAAAAGTCAAATTAAAAAAGCAAAATTTTTCAAATTTTTGTTATATTGTTTTTCAAGTACAATTTTTAATTTCAAACAGTACCATTTTTTAGAAATAACAACTAATTTTTAGAAATTTTCATAAAATATTGTTAAAAAGGTTCAATTTCAAACAAAATTAAAAATGTAGAAATTTTCAGAAAATTGTTTAAAAAGTAAAAATAAATAAATAAAAAAGTTCACATTTCAAAAAGGATAAATTTTCTAATTTTTGCTACAGTTTTACAAAATCAATACCAATTCTTAAAAATAGGAAAGCACTGTGCACGAAAACTTTTGTGCATGCATCTCAGCTTATAAAAATGAATCCAATATGTCGAATTTCTTGAAGTTTTGATTTTATTAGATGCTATTATATTTAAGTTTAAAATTTAAAAGAAATGGGTCGGTCCATTTATTTCTAAACCCTTTTTTTATTTTTTAATCAGCTTTAAGTATTCTTTAAATATATTTTTTACTATCATACAAACAACTGCGGACAGTTTAGTGGTCTCCTTTTGTACATAGCGATACCATTTGTTTGATAGCACTCAGTTATTTTTTGTTGTAATAATGAGAACATAGATGACGTTAAACAAATTGGAATTCATTGTGTTTTCTAATGATAGGAAGCAATCTTTTTTGATCCCACTTATTTGCGTACATTTATCTGTTAAAAAAAGTCATTTGGTATGAATGAAGTAATTTTCTTTCCTCATGTACAATTGTCTTGACAGACCAAAAGTTCATTCGACAATTTCGGTTTTTTTTATACGACATTTATCATAACGTCTGTGATATGGAATTTAGGACCATGATGTTGTAAAAAATAGGCACATATTTTTCACTGGTGCTTTAAAAAATGTATGCAGTTTGAGGATTCCAGACATTTTAGGAAGATTTCTCTTATAATAATAACATATGTGCAAATTACATTTTCAAATCGTTTAATGAATATACTTTTCAAATGTCGATTTTTACTTCTTTCTAGTTCTTTTCAACATATTATTTTTGACCACAATGCAGAATCATGTATTTTCTTTTTAAAATATTGTATACAAATGCATGAGGGAATCTAAAGCTATCAAATATATTTAGATATTCTAAAGATATTTAAACTCGTAACAAAATCAAATAAAATAAATAAAAACAAATATAAAAACATATTATATTTTAAAGTAACCATACATAAGTTAGAAAATATAAACATTTTGCATACATAAGAAATCTCGCGAATTCGTTCATAATTTCCTAAGATTACAAGGCTGAAAATCCCGAGACGGGAACTCTAGTTATAAGGGATCAGTTCGGTGATCAATAACTGTATTTTTTATTGCTCAAAAAACTGAATTCCCTAATTCATCTGCACTCCTATTAATTATTTTGTATGGTCGATATATGTTTTGGTTAAAAATTTGCGTTTGCATGAATTTTGTTAAACTTTCATTTTAAGAAAAACTAATTATGCTAGTACAACAAACTTTAGCACACAGTTACTGAGAGAAATAAGATATGTAAATATGGTAACGGTAATAACTTTTTATATATAATAATAAAAATTATAAGCCTTAAAGTGTACGCGGAGTTAGTTTTTCTTAAGCAGTCCTTACACAACAATTTTCTAAGAAAAAAACATTAATGTAAAAATTAAAATTAAAAAAGGTACTAATTTTCGGAAAAAAATTTAAAAGAAAATTTCAGAAAAATAAAGTTTATAATTCTCAGAAATAGTTTGTGCCAATTTTTTTCAAAATTTCCTATTTCCAAATGTCACATAAATGTTTAGTTTTGAACAAAAAAAGGACTAATTTCAAAAAAGTACCACTTCATAAATAGGTGCAAATTTACAAAAAGTACGAATTAAAAAAAAGTATTTCATTTTTAAGGAAATTAATCAGCATATTGCTTTAAAAAATGCAAAGTTTCATAAAAATTATTATTAAAAAAAAACAAAAAGTACTAATTTTTAAAAAGTATTATTAAAAAAAAATAAGAATGATCTATTTCTAAATCAAAAGAGACCAAGTTTCAAAAAGAACGAAATAAAAAAAGAAAAAAAGAATAATAAAAAAATAAAAAATACAAATAAAAACAATAAGCAATTTTCAAATTAAATACCAATTTAAAAATGAAAACTTTTTTTATTTAAAATATAAAATCTAAAAACAAACAAACAAATATTTTTGAAAAATTACTAATTTTAAGAAAATAGTACCACCTTTAGATAAACACCTTTTTTTAATGATGTGACTAAACTAAAGTGAAATATAATATACATTGTTCTGAACACAACACTCTACCTCAAGTATTCAAAATACATTTAGTAATTTTATAATAAAAAAGTACTAAAAGTACCAAAAGTAGCTTCCCATCTCTACTATTGGTCATTTCATCATTTGTTTATATTTCAAAAAAGAATATTTGTTTGTTTTTTTAGTTGACATCTAGCTAGCGGAAAGTAAACAGCTATATAGTGATCAGTAGGACGACAGAAATAATAACGTTCTGGTTTAAAGCACAAATTCTCTCTCTCCTTGTTTGTCCACAATGTGGCAACACTGTATAATATTCTTAGCATTAGCATCAATAGTTTTGGCTGGCGTTTTTCCAAATTATCATGCTCATTTCGATTTTGTACAATGGAATGATGAAAAAAAATTAGAAGACTATGAAGCAGCAACCAAATGGTGGCAAACTGCCTTATTTTATCAAATCTATCCAAGGTCATTTAAAGATAGTGATGGTGATGGTGTGGGCGATTTGAAAGGTAAGAGAGAGCTTATTTTACTCTTAAATTTAAGGCATACTCTTTTATTTTCTTATTTACTACATTAGGTATTACTGAAAAATTGTCATATTTAAAAGAGATTAATATAACCGCCACTTGGTTGTCTCCCATATTTAAATCTCCCATGGCTGATTTTGGTTATGATATATCCAATTTTTATGAAATTGATCCTTTATTTGGCACCATGCAGGACTTTGAGGATTTAATTAAAAAAGCCAAAGAGTTGGATATAAAAATTATTTTAGATTTTGTACCTAATCACACTAGCGATGAGAGTGAATGGTTTAAACTTTCCGCTGCCAAAGAACCTAATTATAAAGATTTGTATATCTGGCATCCAGGCAAGATTGTAGATGGTAAACGCCAACCTCCTAACAACTGGTTAAGCGTTTTCAGAGGCTCAGCCTGGGAGTGGAATGAACAACGTCAGGAATATTATTTCCATCAATTTGTGAAAAAACAACCTGATCTTAATTATCGCAATCCGATTGTACGGGCCTTAATGAATAGTGTTTTACGTTTTTGGTTAGGGAAAGGTGTAGCCGGTTTTCGTGTTGATGCTGTTCCTCATATTTTCGAAAAAGAAGCCGATTCTGCAGGCAATTTACCAGATGAACCTAGAAATCCTAGTGTTAATGATCCCGATGATTATGGTTATTTGCAACACATTTATACGGTAGATCAACCGGAAACAATAGATTTGCTTTATCAGTGGCGTAAGGTATTGGATGATTTTAAGCAAAAGAATGGTGGTGAAGATCGTGTAATTATGGCCGAAACCTATTCGCCTCTATCGGTAGTAATGCAGTATTATGGTAATGCTACCATGGAGGGAGCTCAGATACCCTTCAACTTTTTGCTAATTAACTCCTTGAATAATAATTCGAATGCTTATAATTATGCTGATGTTATAAATACATGGTTGAATAACATGCCAGAGGGACGTACAGCTAATTGGGTGGTAAGTAGAAGGTATTAAATTATATTTTGGGAAATAAATATTAATATCTACTTGTTATTTATTAAATTCATATCTCTTTTAGCTTGGTAATCATGACAAAAATCGTGTTGGCTCTCGTTTAGGAACCGATCGTGTGGATATGTTAAATATGCTCATTTTAACATTGCCCGGTTGTAGTGTTACTTATATGGGCGAAGAAATTGGTATGACCGATGTATGGATTTCTTGGAATGATACCGTAGATCCCTCAGCCTGTAATTCTAATCCTGATATTTATGAATCACTTTCACGAGATCCTGAACGTACACCTTTCCAATGGAATCGAGATAAAAATAGCGGTTTTTCTAACGCCAACAAGACTTGGTTGCCAGTATCGCCCGATTACTGGGATGTTAATATGGAATGGGAGACACATCAACCAAAAAGTCATATAAATATATTTAAAGAATTACAACAGAGTATAAGAAATCAACCGGCTATAAGATATGGACAGACACAAATAATGGCGGTTAGTCAAAATGTGTTGGCTGTAAAGAGGTGGGTGTTATATGAGAAACATACCTATAATTGTTTTTATTACTTTTTATATTTTTAAAGATATCTATTGCATGAATATACCTACATTACTTTAATCAATATATTTGATAATGAGGAAACTGTGGATTTACAAAAGACTTTAAGAGATGTGCCTACGGAAATGGTCTATGTCATGGTGACTGCAAAGTCTAAGGCTAAACTAAAGTAATTTATAATTTTAAATTCATAGCGTATTTATAAATTTTATTTATATTTAAATTTCTTTTTAGTGATCATGTTAAAACTTCTTCTATCATTTTGCAACCCAAAGATGCTGTTATTCTAAAATCCACTACAAAACTTACCACTACAGTAGGTTATTTTACTTATTACAAAGCCGAAGAAAACAAATCTAAATAAGTAATCTCTTTTTATTATTTTTTTTTTATTATTTTATTATATATATTTTTATATTATTAATTTAATCCGATTCTACTATAATGGCCTCATTGCCCTCTAAATAAACATTATTTAAAGTTACCAAGTCGCTGAAAAAAAATTTAAATTACATATTAAATAAAGGTTTTAATAATTTCAAAATATTAAAAATCTACTTACCCCTCTCTTCTGGTCGATATAACATTAGGAATTTTAACTTTAAAAGTACCACTGGCCTTAACAATATCCGTAACATCAGCTGAGATACCATTTGACAACACATTGGCCAAAAGTATATAAGATTTTTCATTTGGTAAAGATCTTTTTATAGCCAATATATTATCACCCACATTACCATATTTTATATTACCATTTTGTATGGTCCTAGTTTGTCTTAACTGTGACATTTTTTTATAAACATTTAAATGGCTTTTCGTTTGGGCGGACTCCGATTCCACATTAATATTAACATAATTGGGATTAACTGGTAGCCAAGTTTTTGTACCGGTAGAGAAGCCAGCATTGGCTGTATTAGACCATTGGAATGGTGTACGAGCTGGATCTCGAGTAAATTGTTCGTAGATATCGGGATTGGAATTACAAGCGGCTGGATCTACACTGTCTTCCCAAGATATATCTAAATCGACCATACCAAGTTCGTCACCCTTTTTTGAAAGGAAGTATTATTATTTTGGGTAATATAGATAAAGAATCTAGGTTTAAAATTTACCATATAGGTAACACTAACGCCGGGTAGGAACATTTGCAACATATTCATAAGATCTATACGATTCTCACCATAACGACTGCCCACACGACGTTTGTCATGATTGCCCATCTAAAAAGATAACAAAATTCATATGCAATCATAGTTCCTTTTAGTTTCAATTTACGGACTGCGTACGAAAAATTTAATTCATAAAAATGAAACCAATAGGACAATCTCTTGGAAATTTTGATTTTTTATAGTCAAGTTTTAACTTTAAAAGAAAAATTATTTTTTTTATTGGTTTTTAGTAAAATATTTAATATTCTATGGAATACCGTTTTACTCCGTTTTAAATTTTGGTCAGCTTTAAGTATTCTTTAAATATTTTTTTACTATGACCCAATAGAATCTGGACAGTTTAGTGGATTGGCCTTCTTTGGTACATAGCAGTACTATTTGTTTGATATCACACAGTTACTTTTTTGCTGTAATGGTGAGAAGAGCGGTCAAGTTTTTATATTACCCTTTAGGCAGTATTCATATTTTTTTAACAAAAATAAATAAATAAATAATCTCAATAATTTTGGTCCCCTCTTTTGCCTTCACATTTTTTCTAGCGAACCTATTAGAAACATTTTCTACTTCTTGGGTCTTCAGGCCAGTTTTTTTTTAACCTTTCTGATAAAAGATACAAAGAAGTTTAAAGAATGAGTCACATTCCATCCGGTGATATGGATGGTTTCGTATTATATTATCTGCGATACAAATCGCTGGTGGAGAACTGAAGATTAATTTAACTTTTTTTTGTAATTTTTCCGTATTCTGATCATCAATACGCATCGTTTGAGGGACTTCGAACATCAAAATCGCAAAAAAGCGTTTCCTCGGAACACTCCAGTATACATACGTTGATAAATAGAAAATATGTTTCTTTAAAAAAGTACCAAAAATAGATGCGATGTTTTACCCGTTGAACGTTCGAATTTCCATAAAGTGCCAAATTCGTATTTGTAGTTTTTCGAAAAGTTACGAATAAGACGTAGTTTTATTTCTATGTTTACTGGTTTAAAAGAAACATAGGCTGCCAAAAAATACATAATACAGTTTTTAACCGTTTTCTCCCTAAAACTGCCGTTTTTTAAAGAAGTACTAAATACCTGAAATTAATACCTACCGTGAATAACGATAGGTATTAATTTTTTTGTATCTATAATTGTTTAGGAGATATAAGGCTACTTTCCACCTAACTATTAAAATTTCCAAAAATCCCATCTTGGTGGATCTACTTGTTGGGATAGCAACCAACAGCCCAAATTTAATGTTTCTAGCTTCAGCCGTTCGGGATGTGTAATGATGAATCAATCAGACATTCATTCAGTCAGTCAGTAACGTTACTCTTTTATACGCGCAAAACCCTCACAAACTGTGTAAAGTGTGGAAATTTGCACACTCGTAAATAAACTGTCAAAAATTTTATGGAAAATCATTTGCACAAGAATTATAAGTTTGCGCGACCATTTAGTCTCGCAAACTTGAGCTGTTTAATTATAAATATCATAAATATTAATACGAGTGTACGTAATTTTATGCCTTTGTGAAACAATTAAAATTTTCTGAGGAATACAGGTTTTTGTTAAACAAAGTAGTTATTAACTTCTTTCGGAAGATTTTAATTCTTGTATAAAATATTTTAAGTTTTGAAAAAAAAAAAAATTATTTGCATATAAAAGCTAAATCAAAATAAAAATGGCTAAAAGGTTACTTACTAATGGCTAACTTGATTTTTTTCGGACTAATCAATATAAAAAATCGCTAAATTTAGCACAAAAATGGTTGAATTGACAACACTGATTATAAATTTGTATAGTTCAAATAAAACTCAATCGCTGGTCTTTCCAAAATCACATTATGACTACAATTTTATGTTCTTTTGTGGTCCTAATTTGCATAAGGCCTTTGTATAAATCCAAATTATCTCTAATTTTTGGTATGGTCTTAATTCGTTGATTTTTCATTGTCTAAAATTATTTTCAAACGTATATTATTTCAAAGCCCGTATCGAAGAGTGGATATAGTTCCAACTTTTTTTAAACCATAGGTCTTAATATAGTTTCAATTTGATCTAAATTTTATGTTTTACTATAGTTCCATTATGGATCTAATAGTAGGTATTTTTATCGAACCAAACTGCCTTAAATTGTAGGCTTTTATATAATCTTAAATTATCTTCTGTTATAGAATATTTAATATTCCAAGTCGCTGTATCAACTTTGCTTTAATTGTAGGACTTTATGTTGTTCAAATTTAGCGCCATTCATATGAATGTATATAGTTGCAATTGGGCTTTAAACGTAAATTTTAATATATTGTCAACATGGCTTCAAATTTCGGACAATATAGGTCAGCATTTAATTTCTGTTTTAATCCTCTTAACTTAGCTTTAATAGAGGTCTTAATATAATATTAAATAAGATTTAATGGCATAGTTCCAATTATGTTTCAGAAAAAAATCAATATTGCCTCAATTTATCTTCACTATAATTTTTTTTAGAGATATGCAATTATTTTCACTTACCACCCAATTAGCTGTCCTTCCTGCTGGCATATTCGTAAACCAAGATTTTATAATCTTAACAAATCCTGGAGCCTTTAAATCAGTATTAATTTGGTTCCCATTGCCACCCAAAATAAATTGGAAATTAAAAGGAATTTGAGCACCATCTGCTGTTTTATTACCATACATAAGCATAACTTGATCCAAAGACGACCAAGTTTCTACCATCAGCACTCGCGTATCACCACCATGGACTCGTTGATAATCTTGTAATAAAGTGTGCCATTGATAAACCATATCTATAGTTTCCGGTTGATCTTGAGTATAAATATGTAAGAGATAGGATGAATCTTCCGGATCATTCGTATAACCGCTCAATGGTTCATCGGGATAACGACCATTTTCATCGGGTAAAACTTCAAACATCCAAGGCACAGCATCAATTCTAAAACCAGCTACACCACGATCCAACCAATATGTAAGAACACGTTTCATTTGAGCCACTACATCGGGATTACGATAATTCAAATCGGGTTGTTTGACAGCAAATTGATGTAAATAATATTGTTGTCTCTGTTCATTCCATTCCCAAGCGGAACCACGAAAAGCCTGTAACCAATTGCTGGGTGGTATTCTACTTCCATTTTCACTTTTATAGCCATCGTGCCAAACATAATAGTCCTCATAGCCCTTTTCGCGATTGACAGATTTTTTAAACCACACACTTTCATCACTGGAATGGTTAGGCACAAAATCCATAATAATTTTAAGACCCAATTTGTTGGCCTCCTTTATTAATTCATCAAAATCATCTAATGTGCCATATTCCGCTTGTATGTCAAAGAAATCTGCTATATCATAACCAAAATCTGCCATAGGTGACACGTATATAGGTGACAACCAAGTGGCATTAACACCAATTTCCTTAAGATAAGATAACTTGGAGATAATTCCCTTTAAATCTCCTATACCATCACCATTTGAGTCTTTAAAAGATCTAGGGTAGATTTGATAAAATTGTGAAGTTTGCCAC